>LQRL01089402.1:0-15005 GCA_001703475.1 Hydroides elegans
TAATTGGCACACATTTTTATCATACATTATAAATTATTCGATTTTTAAACGTTAGGGTTAATTTGAAATTTTAAGTTTTGCGCGAAAACCTTAGTGCCATATTGCGCGACAAAATTGTGGTTTGATGTGCGAACTTTTCATTCTGTACAGAGCTTTAGGCAATGAATAGACCCGCCCCTTTCTCTGATTTTTAAGGGAAGACTCTTGTTATAGAAATCGGTTGGGTAAACGGTGACTTGTGAAAGATAAAACTGGGCTAAATCGACTGTCACTTGTAGGTCAAGGTTAAAGACGCACTTAGCAGTTGAAGAAAATGCAGAAATTGCCTCGTCTCATAGCAAAGCACTACTTAATTTACTACCCATTTTCAATTTACATGGTCGAAATAAATTTAGTCATTGATATAACTTAAATAAACCATATTATTGAACTGTTGCGTAAATGTCCCTCGATGATTGAAATAGCAAATTTAGGTAATTCATGCGTAATTTCGGTAATAGCGACGAAGAATTAATGATATAGAACATGATTTCAATCATTAATTAAACCCCCTGCGTCATCAACGAGGCAATAAATACTATGTTTAAGTCATTATTCCGCCGAAATTTATTCGCATACCCAGGCAAGCCGTATATTAAAGCCATATATTATGTCACCCTTTATAAGACAATTAGAAAACTCCCATATACTTAATTGATAGTGAGGCCTTAATGAATTAAAAATGCGAAATGTTCAACGTTCCTGGACATAAATCACTCTGGATTTAGGATAGCATGTGGACATTCCCCCTTCAAGGCTAGAGATTGTAATTTATGAATTGACGTCAAGTACGAGAAAGATACTTCACTTTATGTTCGGTCTCAGTGTGGCTGTATAGGCTTTGTATGTCGTGAAATAGATATGGTACAATAAAAGAGATAATGGTATGAAAAAAACCGTCCCCGGTGTACTTACACACTGTAAAGCGATTTATGATTAGGGTAATCTAGCTTTTATTCATGAACTGGTCGAAAAGACATTTTCGTAGATTATTATAAGGCATATATGGACAAATGATATAGAAATATAGGCTGTCATTCGGACATGACGATGAAATGAAAATTAAGGACATTTGCTCATAATAGAAGAATAAAATACCATAGTATTTAGCCTTGGAGCGAGACCAATCGGACCTTCCTATTTCGACGTTATGAATGATGAACATTAATCTTACAACCAAATGGAATTTCATAAAAATACGCACGTTTGAAAAAAAACAGGGATAATTTTTAAAACAGCCAATACTTGAATGTGTTTTATAGGGACCTCCCCAAAACCGTTTTAAATATTCAATCTCAACTCAAGTATGTGTAAACAAAAGTTGATGGTCATGTCAACGGAAGGAAGGGCTCGGCAACCTCGCTTAAAACTCTTTAAAAAAGCTAAGAGTATATTAAGCAATAAATTAATCAAATAAATTTCAAGGGCTGGGACTCCCCTGTCACATCTGGTCATAATATTTCACGACCGTTTCAAAATTGAAAATCAAGAATTTTCTTGTCAAAAGATGTGATATGTGTACCATTCGGCAAAAATCAAGGGCCTTTCATGTACATAAATAAGTTATGAATTAAAAAAAAAATGAAAATAAGGATTGCATGTGAAGGACCCCCCTTGCTTCGCTTTAAATGAGGACACTCGGTATGAGCATGTTCATCAATGAATCGGGCCTTTATGTAGGTTTTTAAAAAGTGATACAGTCAAATATTTGCTTAGTTTTTGTTCGTATCTCTTGAACTTATTACACATATATAAATCAATTGGGAAGGAAAAAGAGCAACATTTCACAAGTGTTGGTTTTAACAGGATCTTTTGAATATGAAGTATGCATACAAGAATGTGATTTGCCTAGAACAGAAAGGTGAAATTTTTATATGTTCCAACAAAGCAACTATACGGGGCAGTAAACAAAGAAGCTTGGAACAGATAGGTGAAAAGTATCTCTGCTGATTGTTCTACTATCTTTGATGACCATAATGTACTGGAAAGCATTAATTCCACTGAGCGATTTTTCTTTTGCTCATTATTGCACATTACTATATTCCTATGATTTTCGTTTTGCTCACTGTTTTCCTTATATAAGATCCCGAATGCAGTAAGAAATATACTTGAAATATGTGAACCTAATACCCTGTAAACAATAGAAAATGTTTATATTAAAAAAGAATAGAATTTGCCCTTGGACGGTACATGGCAAATGGCTTGGATTGGCGAATTTTCGACTGTTATCTCTGTGGAATAGATTAATCTGTACTGCGTGCGTTATTTTGATAACCCTAGCAAATGAACGTCAAAAGATGGGAAGAAGGGGGGAACAAAACAAAAAAATATCAAGAAGGTGACAGATAAGGTGATTGGTAGTACATATCCATACATCTCCGCCTCTTTCTGTTCTTGAAGGGCACTTAGACCTCGTATAGTCTTTTTTGTTCTCCTTTGTAAGATCAACACCTCTTGGGCTTCAAATTAATTTCATAACAAACTCTTACGAAATATCAGGGCCCATTAAGAACCCAAAACAAGATCATGTCGATGAACGCTATCATGTATTATAGATCTCTCTTTATCTCTCAAATAGTTGTAAAGCAGCGTTTTTATAAAATGCTTATATTAACAAACAGTTGTGACAAACCACTTGTTATATCTCTCTCTGCCATCAAAGACTTTTCTTTGATTAACCAAAGACCCAAAAAATTGAATAGAACCTACATCTGTAAAAACATAAAATCCACTTAAAAGCTGGGTCACAAAGTACGAATTTTAGCTTACTTGGCCAACAACATTGGGAAATATTCATTTGTAGATGGAATTTCAATATACGTTTTAAAGGCTACAAACTTATTATTCAGATATAATTTACGAAGGGTTTTATCACTATTATATAAGAATAATCATAGTAAATATCTTTTAAGTTCAACGTTTTCATGGGGCGGAAATAGCGTATATATTTAGTTGTTGGTATTAAAGTTTGGTAACAAATCTTATATGAACATTAAATATATCTTGAGTTTTATACCTTAAACGCATACGTGAAATAGCCTTTTACTCCTCATGACATGGTGACAAGGAGAAAGTAATTCGCCAGAAAATATTACTAGTGCCTATTAGTGCCTGATTACCCAGTAGACGTAAGCGAAATTTTTATCGGGTTTTGCCCTTAAATGCCTACAATTAGGAAGGGTTATGATTGTGGCAAAGGCTGTGTTATAATTGCATTTAGTTAGTATGGCATCCTAATTATTTTCAGCGGCTGATTGTCATTTATATTGTGCCTAGGTTAATGACCATAATCAGTAGCGTAAAGATATGGTCGCTCGAGATTTTTTATGCATTCAAAATATCAAAAAATTAAGTCTTTCAAACACACTGTTTAGTGTCTTTAACGTTTAATTACTATTTTGTTTTTCATTTGAATGCATTTTAATGATGAATAATTATGTCAATGGAAAATTCGATAAATTAATGCTAATTTTGATGTCTAGTTTTTTGTCCTCAATTTGACTCAAATAACACGATTTTCTATATGGTTATAGATATATTTCCAACTGTTTTCTGCCATCAATAGCACATCAATAGCACTTACAACCAGCGATAAATATGTCGATGGATCGTAATAAGGCAACCATGCTTAAGCCAATATTATGTGCCCATCATTAGAAAATAAGCATTTTATTCAATAGTTTCATATTTTAATTATTCAATTTCATGTTTTATTATTTTTTCATTGACAGGAATTCGAGCACATCTTCGGTGAGTCGCGACCCTCGGTATCACTCCATGGTGATCCCATCTAACATAGACTACACTCACAACGGTCACTCACTCTCACCCGTCCAGCCGTCCGTCCATAACCACCATCCCCTCCAAAGCCCCTCCACACCCAGCCTACACCGCCACGGCAGCAGCGCTTCTGCTATGCCCCGACCGGCGTCTAGTGTCGCTTTAAGCAATTTAAGCAATCTAGCGTCTGGTCCCGCGGCGGTGGCAGCTAGTGTGTTGCGGTCCGGCTTTGACCGGCGGAAATTTGCCCGGGTGGAGGGGATGGTGCGTCCGGCGTCTACGGCAGGGTTCATGAGTAGCAGCAGCAGCGCTTACTCACAACAGCGTGTACGTTTGGGCTTTGCTAACCATATTTTTAACAAAGTTGTGTCTTCAATCTAGCCCACATTCCATTGAACATATATATGCAATAAATTAAGCATATATTGAATACCAATTTTACATAGAAAATCACGTGATTTTTATCTATTGAATTTTGAAATTATTTATATTAAATGAAATGAAATATGCTGAGGAATAATAACCGGTTTAGCATAGCCCATCAATTTTATCATTATTTGATAAATAACGTATTCAATGGTGTACGTTTACTCGCTTTATTACCATATTTTCTGAACTTTCAATCAATTAGATTCTAATGATTGGGAAAAAAACTTTCATCCCGAAATTAGGGTATAAAATATCTTAAATTATTGAAATCAGCTGGAATGAAGACACAACAATTGCAGTAGCTTTATTTTGAGAAACATCCACTTGCTTATAAGTTTCAAAGTATTCAGTTGGTATTTTGCTCAAATCAAGACGTTGCAGAAAAAAAAACATTTACATTTTCACAAGCGGATATTTCTCGATTCATTATAAAATTAAACAATTATTTATTTTGGTAAATTTTATAACGTGTTGTATTTGGGATTTTATGTATTTGATTAATGCACTCTAATATTACGATGCACTTTAATAGATATAGATATAATATTCTAACAAAATATTCCCTTTAAAATCAAATTACTCGAATAATCGCGGAAAAACTAGCTAGATATTATGATTGTTCGATGCTTCGCTTTGCCATATCACGACATAGTAATTAAGGCTTTGACATAAGTGAGCAGACCTCCTTAATTATCTACAAAAAATATGCTTTAGAAAATAATTTTATGAATATGATAGACTGCAAACTCATTATTTACCCTTTCATAGCAATAATCAATAGATAACAAAACAGCGTAACTAATTATAATGAAATTATATCAATGCACTACATTAAAAATGGTTGATTTGATAGATTGTCTTATTCAATAATATCACTTAAAAAGTACGTTTAGGGTTTTTATATCAATTGAATAAAATGATTTTCATTTGGCTCACGCGTTTCACAACATGCAAAAACTGATTTTACGAAGATTCGCCCATAATGAAATATTAGGTGCAAATGACGATGGTGAAATTGAATGTCAAACGCTATTATATCATGATTTCACTTTTACATTTAAACTTTCCGTACTTGCACCACAAAATTGATGAAAACTAAATCGCTTTGCCCTAGTGACATTGTTCAATTTGATCGAAAAAATATACTTTCTGTGCGGTATGATATTCATATTAGGCAAAAAAGTGGTATAACATTTGGAAAGATACATTTTCTTCTGTCAACCGCAAGTCAGCCAAACGACACGTCTTATTCGATCCCATAAACGACGTTTTTGTTATACGCAAGATAGACTTACATATATGATTTTGACCCTTTTATTCTCATGCATTTAAATTATATATTTTCAAGGAATAACACGAAACATTGCTAAACTAAAGACTGATTTTTGCATTCAAATCGATAACATTTGGTATAAATAAGAGCCAAAAATTCTCTAGGGTTGACCCGGGTAATTATGCAGCATCACTTAGCAAAATCATTAGCAGAAAGCTACGCAAATGCTATTGTTTTCCGTTAATCCTATGATGGGGTTAGATCGGAAAGGGACAGTGCAATTAAATGGGACTGACCAAATATACCCACTTACTAATCGATTTTTCCATTGATTTTGCCTAGACAGAAAGTATCTGATTTTTTCCGACCAAATCTAACAGTTGCAACACAAGCGAAAGTCACATTGGAATATGTGTATATCAAATGGCAAAATCATTTTGTAAATGGCTCAAACTTTTCATTTTCTCGTTCATATCTATCATTTCTTCATATTCGTATAAGGAAGCAAATCCCTTACACGACTCTAAAGAAATGTTAATGAAAGGATGTAATAGATTATGCTTATCAGTTACAGTTTCACAATCCAAATTAAGACTGTAACACTTTATATATTTCCATCGCAGCCTGAGACTATGCTCTTATTTAATATAAATATATTATATAAAAGAAACTTATACAGTTTTACAATCGAGCAGCTATTGAAGCTCAAGTGTTTATTACTGCACCTACTGAAGATTTTATTTGGTTTTATTGCCTTGTAGTGTAGTTTTCAGTATATCGGGTGCTGGTGCCAAGTTAACAAAAAAAAAGATAGTTGACTAGCCTAATTTGTTTGATACAGTATTTTCTTTCGGTGTGTCATGCTGAAAATATGTTTGTAGTGTTGATTTTAAATGAATTTTTTAAATGATTTGATAGAGACATCTTTCTAATAACGGTGGTGGGTGGTTTTGTGTCTGGCATTTGTTTGATCTTTGCATATTTTAATAACTAAAGTAGCGGTTATTATGCGAATAATAATTTCATATTACGCTTACATCACTAATGGTCTAACATCAACACTCAGTTACACAAACTTAATATTTTACATATACATTTATATGTAATTTATTCAAAGTGGAATGTCTAAAGCATTTCAAGTGGTGACATGACACATCTAATTCCATTCGGTACAACCTGTATATTTAATGGTTTATTTTGAATTAAACAGAAAAGTTCAAAGTGTGTAACATATTTTTAAAGGGCGCAATTAGAGCCCCGTTTTAATTCTCGCTGACCTTTCATTATTTGTATTTTAATGATATCGACTTAATCTTAATAGTCTTATCACAAAATACACCCATTGATCAAACTTTAAGACGGGTCCAAAATTTCAGGCACATTTATCATCATCAAATCTGTGCTGTTCAAATTGTCATATTGAAAGAACATTGTCGAAAGCTTTTGTTTATTCAAAAACATAAAACACTGGTCAGCGATGGCCGTTTCAACCTGTTTTGAAAGGGGATGATGGGGATGCATTTTTAAGCGATATTTAGTTACACTGTAACATATTGTCCAGCAATATATCATGGTAAAACGTACAATCAAAACGCAGTTTATCTTTGAGTGGTGCCTGTTTGGTTTCTATCGCAACCTTAGTCGTCCTGTTATACATATAACCAAATTTAACTTAAGTTGAGGAATACAATACTTAAAATTCAATATAGATTCAACCAATTTAATAACATTTTTGAAGTTATCTAAATTAGTTACCTTCGTGGACGTCAATGCTCAATATATTCGTCCACTCGTATCAACTAGGAATGGTCCACGCTCTTTACCAAACCCTGAAAGTCCTGTATCGGTATTTAACAACACCAACGTACCCTCCAAAATCAGAATCCTACGTCTTTAATTAATATGTAATACACCCTTACCATATTAGAATAAATAGATTTCACCCCCTTTTAAACCCCATGGGTCAATTTCACACCCTGAGTTTAGACCAGGTTCCCGTTTGTTATAACATCGAAACCTGGTCTAGACTTTGGCTGTGAAATTGACCCCATGTATATTCATTTATATCCTATATCCATATTTCATCCTCTTCATTTTTCATCTCCAATAGGCGGGCAACGTGAGCAGTGACTCGCTCTCTGAATCGGACACGAGTCGCAGCACGGGCTCAACGCTCCTCGACGCTCTTTCGCTTTCTTCGGGCGCTGGCCAAGGAGGCAAGATGGAGAGGCCTGACCCACGGCTTAGGGAGCATGTACCCCATGTGCCTTATATATTGGATACGTGCTGCAAGCATATTCAAACTCATGGTAAGTGTGTGTGTGAGAATAGTTGTATGAAGGTATTATACCGAGAAACAAATATCAAAGGAAAAATAACAGATCAGACCATCTTTAAGCACGGAAAACTCTAATCGATGCTTCAACTGAACACCATTTGAAATCCCAACTTCTATATGTTCTTTTTATCGGGCGAACCGAAACTCAATTCTACATTTTATTGCTCTAATTTAGGGCTTACATTTGACACAGACCCATACAAAGGCCTATATCATAAAAATCTTGTTTCGTGTATCTAAGTGACGTCGTTGGTTCATTTCAAATTCAAACAGCAACGTTTCTGCTTCCTTTTGAGTCATCACTACCCTCAACATTGCATACAAATTATGTATTTTTGACACAAAATGACGTGAATGGAATGGCGAATTTGTTACGAACGGAATAAAAAAGGGCAAAAAAATGTAAAAAAGATTTATTTGAAATTATCTTCAGGAGTTGACTCTTGAACAGGTTCCACTTGATCCATCCATATCAACACTCATCCACTATTTACACATTTTTGCCCCTCTTTTTTCATAGATTTATTTTTAAAAGTGTCCATACATAGGATATATCTTACAATCTCAGACTAGAAATATAAACCGTTTTAATAACCTTTTCTAAATACCAAGTGATCATATACGCGATGCATCGCAGCAGGGTCATCTATGAAACTATATATCATCACAGGACGAGGTCTACATTTGTGGAATATCAGATGGTATTATTTGTCGATTAATCCGTCACAATCTAGAATCGCTTTGTCAACATTAACCATTATTTGAGCAAAAAATATGTAGAAGATATATAGCCAATTTGTTGGCGAATGAAAAATAATGAAATACAGTGATACACTGTTTATAACGTGACTTTTTGTACAATGACCCAGAAACATTTGACGCTATGCCATTGAAATTAATATTTCCCCATAACAGGGGGGAAATACATTCATCAAACGTTCACTTTCTGGGCTAATCGTGATTTATCCATTATTTGACCGATAGCCGAAAATTGTTCTATGTTCGATTTGTGAGGCGGCGTCACAACGACTTACCGGTATTTATCTTGGTTTGTGCTCAACATAAATAATATGGCATTTTAGAAGGACCATTCTAGGCCGTCGCCACCCCCAAGGAACAGTCTAACTGGTCCTTTTGAAATACGAAATATCCATGAAAATCTTATTCATCAATGTTTATGATCTACCCCGTCCAAAGACAAAACCTTAGAAGGGGAGTGGGCAGTTTATCCCAGTTGAAAAAACGATAGAAAGTGGCATGAAAAAAGAAGAAATCAGACAATGAAAAGTGCCAGTCAAGGGGGTTAGATCCACATACATTTGGTTTATGTTGATGTCTAACAGTAATAACAGCCCGGGGCAGGAACATGTATGTGGGGCTCTTGATATTATAGGTCCTTTCTTTAGGGAACAGTGGCGGACAGGCAAATAATGAATATACCTCCAGCTATGTTTTCGAATCAGTATTATGTTTAGGGATGACCCACCTAGAGTGATAATCCAGAGACCTGATCGTTTACAACTTGATATGTTCAGAGGCTATGTGTATGAGATTAAAAGGTTATTGAAAGTTCTAGGGCAAGACCCGCTGTGGCACTGCATCGGTTTTCACATACAATTTATGTTTTGTGGGAAATTAGAATTACTAAAAGTAGAGTGTCTTCAAAAGATCCACGCTTATAGAAATTCTATATTGTAATTATCCCTGAAGACATAGTATAATATCAGAGTTCGTACTTAGCTAGTGGAGGGTCCGAAAATCGACAGTAAAACTTTCTACAAAATATGAATATCCTTTAGAATTTGCTTAATAAATGGTTCGGGTTTCTAAAATGCATTTTTCTGTTCACACGGAGAATTATCGGTAATATAAATATGCCTTGTTTCACATTATTTCGAAAACATTTCTCTGCCTTTGAAGTCCTTCCTCTTACGTAAACGCGAGTTAACTTTTGAAGGGATGAGCTGGCCTTTATATTATAACTTATATAAACTACCAATCCTCGTTACATAAATGACAAAAGACTCCATTCATTTGAATGATGTCAAATGTGTATAATGCGCAAAATAGCAAAATAAGGATTTGCTTGAAAACAAACTCAGATTTGCCATGTCCCTAATTTGCCCATTTTTGTGAATGAAAGAGTTAAGTTAGTGCATGAATCCATTCAATGTTTAAGGGGGTATTCATACTACCAACTTAGACCACCACTTCATTAGGGTACGAGCATGAGAAATATGGAGTTTATTAAGGCATGATTTCTGCTTTTGATGGCCCAATTGACCTTATTTATCTTACATATAATTCCATGGTTTGAATACCAATTTACCCTTGAGATAATTTAATCAAATGAGTAAATCGCAAAGCATATGTTTTCAACGAAACAATTAGACGGACTAATCGAAAAATGACGCACTTTTCAACAGCTTTTTAGCTTTAATACTGATTATTTCCTGATGTGGGGTTTCTTTGTCATTGTTCTTTATATCAATGAAACACACTATTATCACCTTTTGAAATAATGTTACTTAATTTTAAATTATAAATCATAGTTTCGATATATGGCTCATTTAAAGTTACAATGATGACCACGTGCTATAATCGAAAAATGACGCACCTACGCTTTTGTTAAGATAACCGGTTCGGAATTGCCTATTCAATGTTTATTTGAAATCAGTTTTGTGATTCATGTATTTTTGGTATGATAAATCCTTATTTTTTTTCGAATTTTCTTCATAAGCGGCGCGTTTTAAGTCACTCTATCATAATACATAAATAAGGCCTTAAATTAACTTATATAAGCTATATAATTGCTTAAATTTTGATAAACATTATATTCAGCATGTTGGATAAGCCAAGTTTACCTTTATTTTGTTACCTAGCTTAACGCACATGCATATCAACTGATTAATTTTAAGGTGGAACATTATTGTTGGAACTTATAAGTACATGTATATAATTTGCAGTGTTGAGTTATGAAAGTTTACTTATCATCCATTGAACTGTCTTAAATGTTGGAATTGTTGATCGATTTGGCATATCTGATAATACAATATGTATTTAATACCCAACATCGGTTTATGTTATTGCTCGTTTACTATAAAATCAGGGTGCGTCAATTTTCGATTATGCAACTGGTGCGTGTTTATAGTATCTAGTTCATTATTTACTGAGACCGGGGTTCATGATTGAAATTATTATTAGATGATTTCAAAGAGCTATGACTGTGTGTTCTAATGATGTACAAATCGATGGCAAAGTTAAACAGTTGTATGAGATATTAGGGACAAAATGTTGAAATACCCCAAAAAGTGCGTCATTTTTCGATTAATCCGTCTACTCATAACTTATTTGAAACACGTCTCAACTTCCTCCTTTACGAATTTTAACCAAATGAAATATTACTTTCCGCACGTTCTGTATTAAAATGTTATATCCTTTGAATAAAATAACATGTAAGTCACCATTACTGAATATTCTTTTGATTTTTTGCAGGTGTTCAAGTTACCGGTATTTTTAGAATAGGAAGTTCAAAAAAGCGAGTAAAGCAGGTATGCAATACCCATATTCACTCAATGGTTCTGTACTTGATAAAGCAAATGACCCCACATTTAAGTACTTTTATAAGTTATGGATATCATTAAAGCAGGGTTCACCATCCGTTGAGATAGAAACATGATGAACATGATGAGCGTGCCCTCTAGTAAAACAAAAACTAAAAATTAATGATGTACATAACGATAAATTTAAAGAAAAAAATGCATTATATACTCAATGGTCCACTACATAGTCGATAACTATTCTAAATGTAATTCACATAACTATATGTTTAACCCATCTTTCCTTCCCTTTTTGCAGCTTCGCGAGGAATTCGACATGGGCCAGTTGGTAGAACTGAGCGACGAACACAGTGCGCACGACGTGGGCGGTTTACTCAAAGAATTCCTGCGCGATCTCGCTGATCCGTTGTTGACGCGGGATTTGTACTCGGCGTTTATTGCGACTACCAGTAAGTGTGACATATGTAATGTTTATAGATAAAATTAAGCTTTACATAAGCGCCGATCCAGGAAATATTGAACCTGGGGAACCAAAGGTTCAGAAATTATTAAGACATAGCAGGTCAAGGCCAATTTATGTTTTGTAAAAGCAAACGGGGTCCCAAATATAATTTACTTCCAGATTTTAAATGTTTTATTTTTACATTCGCCAAATATGAATGGCCTTTAAAAGTAACGTTAAAACGGCAGATATGGATAAACTTACATAAATAAACTGAAATAAAGTAATTGGAAATCCTACAACTTCCCTACACACTCTGCTTGCAATCCATACAAATGAAGTAATACATATTCTCGGCGGCAAGCGTAAATAACAAGAAATTTCTCGGTGGCGATAAATAATAAGCGATTGGCTCGTCAATCTCTGCAGCGCATAATTCTGCGGACCCTGGAACCACGTCATCATGACGGAACACACCTTGTGCCAGACGCGCGTGTTCCGCTTGTTCATTTGGGTTTTGCCAAAATTCATTCGAATATAATCTTGATATTTTGTGTTTTGATATAATTAAATATTAAGATATTTTGTTTAATAAAAATGTGGTGTTTAAATTAAGCATCACGAAAAAAAACATTAAACCATAAAATAACATTACAAAAGTTAAAATGTTTTCCCGAATACAAGCACATTTATTGCAATTTTAATTTAATAAGAACATCATAAATACATGTTGTAATGTACATATGTGATGCACACCTTAAATTCATGATTTCATTGAATAGGGTTCATAAATCATGATTATGTCAAGAATTAGTATCAAAGTTTAAGAAAGTAATACAAGAAGCTGTATATTTACACTTCATTACAGCTTTTGATTGAAAATGGCCAATATCGCTTTCACTACAAAGTTAATTGCAAGATCAAAGGCAAATCATTTTTCGCTTATGAGTTTCCTTAATCCAGAAATAACTGCCATACAAACACAGATACAAGTCCAAATAGCTATTCCGGAGCAAACAGAAAAACCAACCGCCCGACAAAGTATAAGGAATTATCGCTTGTAAAAACAAAGTTTTTTTTTCGGGGGAGAAGTGCCTCGGATTTTTTATGACGTCATTGCGACCAGGATCATCAACTCGGCAATGGTTATCTTCGTTACTGCAGCTATTTATTTTAGATAATACTTTCTCCCCATTTGAAAATAGCGGGCCTAAGAACATAAATCTGTAGAGAACCGCTACTTCATTTGTTGTGCAATCCCACTTCTTCCACTTCTCGCCTGTAAGGACATGAAAGTCGTATAACACATAAGTACATACAGCATAATTGTACATTTTTCATGAAGAAAATCTTATTTATTTCCTGACAAAAATATGTTGTTTGCAATTTAACACTTAGCTGTGAATTTTGGCGACCCTATTCTAGTACTCAAGATTTCATGCACTATTTTCTTTCAACTCAGGTGTATTATGTTTCGGTGCTATTTGATAACGCTGTAATATGGGCCGTATAATATGATACTTAGATCATTTACATTTCTTCTTTTATTCAAAGATAAATGATTTGTTTATTGCATGTTTGGGTTAATTTCACAAAGTTGCAGAAAAAAATGATGATTACAAAACGAAATAAGACGTCATAATATCTAATGAAAATTAATAAAAAGCTAGATAACGCGACAATAACATTTTTTTTTAGCCTTTTTTCCCCTCATGATTGAAATAATTATAGCAATTTCTGCTGTTTCTTTTGCATAAATGACTATACTGTAAAGTGCAGTGCTATTATATTTTCCTAACAATTTCTTATTTCAGTTTCCACAACATGTGTTATTTTATTATTTACAGAAATCAAAGACGAAACCGAGCGAAATCAGGTGTTGCGCCTGCTTGTGACCTTACTTCCGGTGGCCAACCGCGACACGCTCTACGCTCTGCTCAACTTCCTAAACGTCGTCGTGCGTCACTCGAGTGACCAGCGCGATATCAACGGCACTGAGGTGAGGGAAATCTTGGCTTTATCGCCCATCTTGCTATATTATCGCTCGATTACTAGATTTCACCAATAAACACTATTTTCCCTTATATGTGTTCTTTTATCGCCAAATGTGTTAATAAACAGTCCTATTTAGATTCGAATAGACTTTCACGTTAATTAATTTCGAAAGTCGTTCCTCAAATTTTAAGTTTTAAGCAATAATTCAATTCAAACCTCATTTTCCTCATTTTCAGATCGTTGGCAACAAGATGGACTCAAACAACCTGGCAACGCTTTTCGGACCCAATATTCTGCACAAAGCCAAAGGACGCGAGTACGAAGTGGAGAGCCTGCAGCGATTGGATGAGCGTGGTGACGTCATTGCCGTTGTCAAGGCGCTCATTGACAACTATACGCAGATTTTCGAGGTGAGTACAGGGTTTGAGAAAAAAGTACATTCTTAACCTCACTCTCTCACTCTCTGTCTCTCACCCTTCTCTTCTCTTTTTACACTCGCTGATATCTCTCTACTCTTTCTCTCTCTCTCTCTCTCTTTCTCTCTTTCTCTCTCTCTCTCTTAACGCATTTTATCTCGCAATCTACAAATTGTCGAAAAATTATTTGTTTTGCCTTGCACCAATTTTTGAAGATGGAAAAAGGACGCATCTGATTGCCCAAATATCAACTTTTCGTTTTGCACTAAATTAAGAGAAAAAGAAAGGAGTCAAGATCCGATAAGTTAAAGACATTGATGCTCATTAAATGTCAAAAAAATATATAAAGGTTTGAATTGTATATTCTGTGGTTGTACCCACAAAATGAAAAAGTGAACTTTTTCCCTTTTGACTATGGAATATATACAAATCACGAATCACTGATGAAAAACCAAACTTTCAGAAATAAACTTTTTGTCAGGCCAATAAACGTGATACGTCTATAAACAAAAATACAAGAAACATACAACTATGTTTTTGTGTAATAAAATCATACATGAAGTATCGAACGCGTTGCATCTAGCGTTAGGAATGATGTGCTTTTTAGCAGACAGACAAAAAATGAATAATTTGGATCTAGGACGAGTAATTACTTATGATAATATCAAGAGCAAAAAATCAACTGGTTTTTATTCCTCTGACAGGCGCAAAATATACGTATTTTCCCCTCTTT
>LQRL01089402.1:16628-37816 GCA_001703475.1 Hydroides elegans
ATACGAGTTATTCATTTGAGTGAGTGAGTTAAAGGTTTCGCTGGATTAGTGTGAGTAGAACGTTTCGCTCCTCATAGCAATTGTGTTAATGATTATTAATTGCAATTGAAATTGAATGTTTAGTCATTCTATTACTAAAACCACCCATAGAGTGATTACTATTGGTTGCTTAGTGAGTCGAACACTTCGCCCCCATGAGTAGAGCGGTTCGCTCCGGATCAATGAGTAGATCATTTCGACTTGCTACCGACATTAAACATTTCGCTCGTGCCTTTCGTGTAGAAATAAAAATGAGTTAAATTGGTGGTCATGAATCATTAAGAAGTAGATGTTACTTTTGAAAATAAATGTGTCGTTTAAATGTCATTGGACGTAGTGGTGTGTTGGCAAAAATATGACTTTTATGCAAATATGTTTTATCTTTTTAAATCTGCAAATGTTCCCGAGCACACGTTGTCACATTAGCCATACATGTTGTCATGAAAATGAGTAAAGGTTAAGGGAAATTATTTATCTAGCGTGCAGGTGTGACTTTCGTCTACAGATGTACTGATTTTTTTAGTAGTAATAAATTAAATCGAATATAGAGATTAAATGCACGGGAGATATTGACAATTTGTTATAGTTTTTATGAGAGCTTTTATGCAATAACATACAGGAAGTTTTACTTGAGTTTCTCAACATGTGTTGGCATTTAAAGATAAAACTTATTTTGATACAAATGTAACATTCTTTGAATGATGATTCACTATAATGCCCTTCAGATCAAACCCCAATCGTGTAAAATGTCTAAACACTGATTTTAAATTGCAATTATTCTTCTATAAACAACTCTGAAACTATTCAAGTCAAACACCATTGTTGCGTACGGAGTTAAGCTAATAATCAGATCAATAGGTTCCACTCACAAAGCAAAACGTTTAACTCACTCACCCCCATGAATAACTTGTGCATATAATGGACATACCAAGTTAGGGTATCTTTCATTTTTGGAAGGCCAAAAACCAGGGTAAGTATACTTGCCCTGAAAAATATCAGGGCAAGTATACTTACCCTAAAAAATCAGGGCAAGTATACTTACCCTAGGGCAAGTATACTTGCCCTAACCGAATAGATACCCTACAACATATACAATGTATGAAGTCAGTCGAAACTACAGATATCGATGTGATCAATAACAAAAATGAGACCGGTCTGAGACATCTGGGGCTATATTTATGAATCTCTAAGCAAGCTTACATTCTAAGTTCAACATCGATATATCGGTTAATGCTAGAAGTTGCTGTTTGCAACTCTCTGAATGGGTCGGGCGCGAATAAAACAGTATGATTTAGCCACGAATAAATCCAGCTTTGATTTAAGATTTCACACACAAACTTAGAATATAAGAATGCTTAGATTATCATGCATATGGCCCCATGTAGTGTGGCTTAGTAAGATGCAATAAAGATGAATGGATTAGTCTCGAATTTG
The DNA here is from genome assembly GCA_001703475.1 of Hydroides elegans. NCBI lineage: Eukaryota > Metazoa > Annelida > Polychaeta > Sabellida > Serpulidae > Hydroides > Hydroides elegans. Next base: position 18,102 of record LQRL01089402.1, read on the forward strand.
ATTGGCGTGCATCCTGAAAGCTTATATCCAGGGTTCCTGATCTGTCTCTCGCTGGGTCGCTAACCTAAAACCAAAGCAATGCCACAAAACATTCTAACCCGTTTTGTTACTTACACTGGGAGCTGGTTGTGATTGAGCGGACTGGTACTCTGTCCTGTTTCTCCGACCACTTTTTGCTGGTTGTCAGTGCCTTGCTTCGCATAAATGGGCACCAGCTGAAACGGCAGTTTGTAGGTTGTTAGAGGAATTAGTGGGTAATTGCTACAACACTTTATTTTAGCGCTGCAGTAGCGCACAGGGGCCCCAAACCAATGTAACGGAGAGCTGTGGCATGGTACTGGAGTAGATAAGGTACTTATCACTAACTGATACCATTACTATCTCTTCCAACTTGCGTCATCGTACCGCCGAAAACGCTAGTTATAGGGCCCACCCGATAACCCAAAACGACCAACCCAAACAAGCTGTGGCATTGCAACTCATTTGGCGGTAGCGCCAGGTAGGCCTATAAGGTGACAAGAACCATCATAAGAGACTCGACCGATTCAAGCATAATCTAATGATTTGATGTCAACGATAAATCAACAAGGGTCAACCATAGGATCTTAGATATTAGTATAGTAATCAGAACGTTTTCGCGACAAAACAAAGTAAAAACACGTCGGTCGTTTATGTGAAAATCGATATTAATTTATGTATTTTAGCCAAACAACTGCATGTTTTTGTGTGGACACAACACGCTTAAGTGATATCGAAATTGCTTTTGTGTTTGGACCAAACCACAGTTCATAATTCCTGTCCCATTAGGCATTATTTTCGACGAGTCAATCACCTTTGGCAGGTCACTCCTAACGACGTTGTCAATCAAAAGCAAGGCTACACTGTAAAACGATTGGCGGCGACTCCCGTTTGCAACAAGAGTCTTTGGTAAAGAAAAGATGGTTTTATGTTGTTGCTTGGACTGAAAAGAAAGGGGGGATTAAAGCTAAGACGAAAGCGCTAATTGTTCTTTGGAGAGAAAATTAGTGTTTTTATTCGGGGTGGTTTTGAAAACAAACACGGGCCAATGCCACTGGCGAGCCACTATGGGGGCGAGTTGAAAAGGAAGCCAAAAAAAACTTCTTCTTAGGGAAGCAGAGTATATCATAATGAAAAATAGTGGACCACTTTTGAGCTGTCTTCCTATGGTAAGTGTCAATGCACCCGAAATAATTATACCTCTGCACAGCTACGTAGCCATATTACGTCCATCGGTGATTAGCACGCAAAATGTACATTCAAGATTTTCGGTGCAATTATTTTTTCAAAAATTTGAAACTTCAAACAGAAGGTTGTGCGACAGTTTTGCTGCACTGGCTAGGGTAAACTAAACCAATGATAGATCTTTGTGGAATTTCAAGGTTTTGATGGTATCTGTTCAGCTCAGGGAAGGTTGCGTCACCAAATTCATTGTCTTTCTTGAAGTTACACATTTGATTCCTATCGCTTTTCGTTACGTGTAGGCCCTCTATGTAATAAATGCCGTCATTGTACGTAAAGGGATAATTGTACAATTTGTGGTGGATCCTGCTTCAAGAATTTAATTATGCATGACTGTCCGTTAACATACCCTTTCTGTTCGTTGGTAAAATATGTGTACGTTCGAGCGAATACTAAACAAACACAGTTTACTTTGCTGTGAATAGTAATAGCTTAACTCGTAAATCTCCAAGTTATCATAACTTATATTTGTATGGAAAACTGTTACTAAGAAAAAAGGAAAACACTTCAACGTGGTAATCATATCAAATACAGCCCTGAACTACCGGTGCTGCTATTTTAAGGCAGTTCAAAGACAATTCTATACCGTTCGTATTAGTAAATAAATGTGATCTTATTTTTCATTTACATGTAGTACATAAATGTGATCTTAAGGTCTGTGCACGAACGAAATTCCGTGTGTTTTTCGCGCGCGATCATTTGAAAAAGTGTTCATCCATTTTCGAGAAAAACAGTGAGTGTGCATATGATTTGGTCAATTGAAACTTTTCGAACGAAATATTAAATTTGTTTGAATATATATCCTTCATATAGAGCATTGCCTTTTCTATTTAATCAGTATATGAATTGATTGTTTATATACCGTTTCATGAATAGGTAGCGATATATCGATTTAACAATTCAAATTACAAATTTTCACATCATTGTTCAGATATTCAAAAAAAAATCAGTAGCATTTATTATGGTAATCATCATCCTATTCATTGTAAAGAAATGGCTTTGCACGGACTAGACATAGCAACTTCTCTATTTCTTTGTTATCTAATCTGGCTGTTTTCGCCATGTTTATTGTCTAGAAAAATCATTTAAGTCAACTTTCTTTTTTATTTGAAATATTACGTGCACAAAAAGTACGTGTATTAATCACTAGAATAGTTTATTATTTGGGTTATAGGTGTTTACAACATTGAGATCTATAGATCTTTCTATATTCGTTGTATTTCTCTTTATTAAAGTAGCATTTGAAATGAAAAGGGGTTCAACAAACATAGTTTCAAGAAAGGACTAATTTTCATATCGGTTTTTTTTTCGAAAACATTAAGCGCGTCAACTGAAAATCATTTGAAATGCATGAGATTTTAGATGAACACTCGGGATTAATTCCTATGTTTTTATACAAAACTTGCGTTATGATTTTCGCGCACAAATGGGGTCGAAATCATTTCACCAAAGTATATGAACACTCGGACTGCCCTTGACGCGCGATTCAAAATGAGGCAAAAAACCTGCAAGTTTCAAGCAAAAAAAAATAGATAAAAATTAAATTAATGCCGTTATCTATGGCATAAATAACATGATTTTACGTATTTGGCACACATTTAAGATAAGCAACATGAGCATGTTATTTTCATTAAGATGGAATAACTTTAAAATTTTAACTTTCGTGCGATTTCAATTTGGAAAGTTTCGTTCGAAATATATCATGAGTGAAACTGAAATTTCGTTCGTGCACAGACCTTTAGGACTCAATAAATTTCGAAGAACTGTATACAGTCATAGATGAGACCATCCAGGGGTTTACGAAAAAAAAGATAATGGTTATAATCCGCCAAAAATAATGAATTATGGTGTTCAATCGAAATTTCGTCAAAAAGAATCGCTTAAAAACTTTCTGACATTATTTATCCACATTTTAAAGTAATCGTTTTCATAAAGTCTAATTGTTGTGATATATTAAAGCTGTTTGAAGATTATTATTTTTCATGTTTAGCCTTGAAACTAGGGATAAGCCTTTAATGAAGCATAGGTGAATTCCTTAGCAATGGTCAAGCGCGAAAACATGAAACTCAGTAAAGAAAGAAACCATTTATAATATGCAAAACTGTCCATGCGGTTTCAACAAAGCAGTGGTCTGTTTTTGATAAATATATGAAATATCTTATTGGTTTTATCAACGTATTTTAGAAAACATGAGAGATTAATAAAGCGAAAATATGGGTTTAACAGAAAAATCGATTTGGCCGTCAAACAAGAACATGAAAGCGCTTGGTATATTATTATAAATAACAAATTTTATTTATAGTATGAACCTAATAATAAACATATATAAATTTAGAATTGATAATCATAACAATTGTATATGAAAAATATGTGATAGCGCCCAAACGGTCCTGAATGAATGAAAACCTTTATAATCGATCAGCGATATCATTGCTTGATTTAAATCGCTTATCGTTCAAACATACACTTGTCGATAGCAAGTGAAAAGGAAAGGGTAGCTTAAACCGTTTATACCGGATGATGATAGCACGCGGGTATATCAGAATAATCATGCACTCTACTTCACGAGTGGTCGAGGGTCCTCCTTAAAGCATTTGCGAACAAGTGCATATGATAAAACACTATAAATCATTAATATTATAAATAAATGTACATGTACCGGTGTATGGAAAAGTATAAGTAGAGATAAGGTATATATTTAGACGTCCATTGACATAAATATGACAAAAATGCGGATTCGGTTTAATATTGAATGTATTTTAGGCATTGTCAATTAGTCTGAGCACATTTAAGTACAGATCCCACTGATATAAATTAATATAGGAGGTCTAGTTTTAAACATTACAAAGATTTTATAACAGTACATACAAAATATGTTATATTGCACCTTAATACAAGATCTTGTCTTCAAATCAGGGTTTACCTTATGTCAAAGGGCATTTGAATGACAGCTCACAATATTTCTTTTTACACATAAGGAACCATAGACTTCTATTTACTACATTTTTGTGGTTTATACCATTAAATGGTCAGTTTTGCTTTTGGATCTAGTTTGCATTGTTATCTGGCAAGATTTCTAAAGGCATACTTCTCAACCGTAGAACATTGTTGTGGTCAGTTCCCCGTTATAGTATGTACCAGTGTATATCCTTCACTTTTACTGATATACCACCATTATTACATTATATCTTAACCGAAGACATTGCCGCTATTGTTTACGACGAGATACGATATGGTCAGGGCCTGTCCGATTTGCGATAGCGGGATGAGCCTAATAAGCTTTCTTCACTCGATTACTCCGGTCGCAAATTAGCCGCAATATATTGACTTACACCCGATGTCACCCTAAGTCGCCGTTTCTGATTAGTATTGAGCCGATGTGGGTTAAGAAGGCGCGGAAATGTATACATTTTGGTTATAGTATCTGTGTGTAGAATCATATGCAATAATAAAAAGAACCTTGAAATATGAAACCTTAACTGTGCCAAGCTTAATAAAATAGTTTGTGCTGATTAAGCGCTGTATTATCATTTGAATAAGTTCAACAGGAACTTTATCGAAACGCTGTTGACTTTCACCCACTCACTTACTTTTGAACTTAGTGTTACTGTAAGACGAATTACATTTGGCTTTATCGTGTATATGTATTAATCATACCGATGATCTTTCACTTAAAGAAGTTCCTGTATACAAGTGCCTAATCACCCAACAAAAATGGTGTTAAACTATTGCGACACCTCGTATGTACAAAAAAAGGGATTCGTTTACATATTGTACACACGATCTTATCACGCAATAATGTTACACACAAAGGTGACAACTCATTACAACTACCTGACAATAGATTCACTTCAACTACATGACATTATGCAGTTTAGAAACAACTATTGACCCAAATTCTCGGGTTTTAAGTGAATCAGCAACGTAACACCCCGGTTAGAAGGTAATGCTAAGGTCGGATTTAAATGTCACATTAGACAACTAAATGAAAACCGGTGACAATGCTGTGATATATAAGAATAACATAGGGTTTAACTTTAGAGGAGGAAAGGGTTGACTCAGGGCGGGTTTATTAGTGCATTATGCCTGTGGGGGCTGGGCAGCGGGCCAGTGGAATAGCTCCCTCCTTGATTGCACGGCTCCCCAGTCGCGAAAAGCCAGTTCCGATACAATTCAAAGATCAAAAACGACAAAAGAAGGTGCAAATATGGCATAAATAAATATTATACAATAAACCAATACGAGCGTAAAGGTAATGCTTTGAGTGATTAAGAACAGGGAGCACCTGACCTTATTTTGAAATAGAATGTGCCAAAAATCAAAAAGAGAAACGAACTGATTTAACCCAGCTGTATTGACTTAACTTGAGTGAATGAGTGGTAACCGCCGAAGGGATATAAATAGAAAATTGGGTCGTGCTTCAGGACTTGTTGAAACGTTAATTAAAGTTTAATTACTCTCCCAGACCCTTGAAGACCTATCGAGTATAACAAGAGTAATTTGGCTCACATTTTTTTCGGGCTCTTAGAAATATGAGATGATACAAATGAATGAAAATGAGTCATCTTAGTATTCTATTGGGATCCCGCATAGTTAGAATAGCTTCCACCTGAACTGTTTTAAGGACTGGTGCTTGAATTGTGTCCACCCCAAAATTAATAATCATGTCCCCGCTAAAATTAAATGATTAATGACGATAAAACATTTTTATAAAATCTTATATTCTAAATCACATGGTGAGATTGGTGTGTGGCAATTTATGGTCAATTTGGTTCGAACATAGTAAATGTCATTTAGAAAAAAAGAGGGTTGATTCATCCTTAATAGCTGCCCAACTTCTTATTTAATTTCTTCGCAAGATGCATAGTGGTTTCAATGTCGATAAAGAATCATTCCTTGGCCGCCATATCAAAAGCCGTCACACCCTGTAAGTTTCAATAGAAGATTCCTCTAAGCCCCACTACCCTTCATTCACACGATTTGTATGCATTCTTCCAAATTTGGTGCAATAAATTAGGACTAGCCATTATGAAATGATTTATAGAATAATGATGAACTATTTTCAGTGAATTTTGTATAGCTTTAACATTGATTTACAGTGACTACTTTTATTGTTGAACTTTAGTCTTTAAATTGTGTTTTTCTCACGCTTCAGAATTAATAAATGCATTTTTTTCTGCTTATTTATTTGTATTCCGTATTAGGTTGTATCATTTATAAATCAAATCTTTCTGTTCTTTTCTACCGCCCTTCACCTATTGATTTATTTTAAAAAATCCACATCTCACATTTTCACATTGCTATTTGTTTTCGGTACCGCTATCTTTCTTTCAATCATTCGCTTTGTTCTATTTTTCTTTTCTTTTTAAACCACTTAAACATATAATCATACACTAAATAAATACAAAGTGAAATTATATTGAAATGTTTTAAATCTTTGCAGTTGCCAGTTGAAGTATTGGACGATGTGTACAAAGGCCTCGCGGAAGCTAGTCCGGATTCGCTCGATGTGCTGCTTCGTCGCAGACTCCAGAACGCTGGGTAAGCATAGAATATTCGTTTTTCAGCCGAAACATTCAATCGAAACTGTATTTTGATGATTTGAATGGTCTCATTAAAAAGAAGCTAAAAGACGCTAACATTATTTGAATTTCCTAACTTATTCGGTTTTTTTTTTCGTGGGAAATCTTTTTATGACAAAATAAACATCGACGTTTAAATTATATTGTTTAGATAATTATAATACATCTGTATTCATATATGCTTTTTCCATTTCCAGAGGCGAAAATGAGGCCGAAACAGGCAGCAGTCATTGTGACGACCTTGAGAATATGACGTCACCAGTTACGTCACCAATAACGTCACCAATAACAACAAGTACACCAATGCAGCATGGCAACAACAGCCCTGCGTCGTCGCAAATACCGCATAGCCGCCAGAGTACCCCAGTGTCTCACAAACAGTATCACAATGTGCCAGTACAAGACACATTGAGAACAAATCAGTATGTACACGTGCATGAAACGCCACGGACTCCACACGTTGGTGTGAAAATGAGGGAGCGTGTACATAGCACGGTGGAGAAGCCTACTCAACCGAAACACGTCGATTTGAAAGCCTCATACCGAAAGAGTACACCCGAACACGCAACGTTTTACAATCACCAAACCGCCTCAGTTACACCTAGTCGTAAATCATACACACCAAACCTTGATATCAGAATCGCTTCGCAATCACCAGGTAAAAGTGGTGATCACCCCCAAAGACTCACGGAGCATGGCGGCTCTGCAAAATCATTGCAGACGCCTCGCTCCGGACGCAAACTGGAACCGCCACAGGATAGCCACGGCGGCAATCTCTTGACTGTACCCAGTTTCCGCGATGCAAAAGAACGCGCATCCAATTCATCCTTGAGTAGTGGATATTACGGTAGCAGTGGACGCTCGGGCACTACAAGCCCTACAACACCGGAAGTGCCCACCAAATGGTACATGGATACGCCCCCAGACTCACCACCACCCAGCCGGGTGCGCCCGAAAACCGCCATGGACTACGCCAAAGACGCGAGTCCGGCCCCGTTTCAAAGGACCTCCTCATTGCATAGGCCATTGGGTATTGCGCCCATTATCAATGTCTCAAACAGTCGCTGTATGCCCGCATCTAACTCTGTAGCGGGCATGTATCCCCCTGCTGATCAGGGATTGCGGTCGCAAAGTTTACCGCAATGGCAAAAAGAGAGATGGCGCCACTGGGAACAGGAAGCCAAGGAGCGGTGTCATAAGCGACAGGAACAGGAAACGCTAGTGTGAAACTAGCTTATATAAGCTTATATAAGCATGTGTATGGTCAGAGAGAGAGTTTTGTATACGAAACAGCTATTTATTTAAGGACGAGGAGTAGATTCGTTGATAGTGATGCTAACTGCTGTTAGTTAGAATTACAGATAGTCTCGTGTTATCCTACTGCCAAAATTATGAAGTTGTATTATGTATGTTAATATGTATTTCTTTCAATAAGTTAAAATATATATGTATAGTAAAATATGACCTAAAATATAGAACTCTGATATGATATACCCTAATATTAGTGAACACTTTTGCAAAAACAAAAATAACATTCCGTTTTTGGTCAAAGGTAATAACATAATTATCTAAAATGCTAAGCTATGTCTCATAATCTTATCTCTGTCTACCTATAGGCGATATTAAATCTTTCCTTAATGTGCAATATGGTATCCCTGGAATCAGTATTTCAATTGTTGCTCAGTATCGTTTAAACTATCTAACTCCATATACTTGTCGGGTACTTTCGATAAAAGTTTGGCTAAAAAATGAAAAAAAGTGAGTTGAACCGAACGACAGAATGCTTAGTTAGAGATCCTGATCAACATATAACGCAATGCATATCAAACATATAAATGTAACAATCTATGTTACGACGATGTTTGCGTCGTCATTGAAACCTCTATAATGGGGTGAAATGGTTGTGTTTTAAATAACCATATTGCATAAATATGTTAAGTCAGTTTTTTTTTCATGATTTATTTAATACTAATGAGTGCCTTGTTTGCCAAGTTATTAGTGCTAACCATTCATTTGTTATCTAAGTCCACTATTGTGTGAGAGATAGATTGTTCACTACCTCGTTTTCAAACGAATATAACATTGTTTTTCAAGTAGTCTATCTCTTGAGTTGAATCTCTAATAAACATAGTTTGACATAAAAATGTTTTTTTTTTAAGCATAAACAGCTCACAAGAAATGTCTCGAAGTTTGAACCAAATGTGTTCTATCATTGTTTGTGACGAGAGCGGCCAGTAGCCTTGGTTAAGAAAATTAAGAATAAATAATTTATAAAGTAGTTTGATTAGTTTGTAGGTATCAGTGAAATGTACATATTTGCAAGATATGCATGAATGAAATCAAATATTGTTGATATTGTATATAAATATTAAGTGCCTATTAGTATTTACTTTTGTATTTAAAATATTTCTACCAAAGAATAAAACCATAAAATATTACTTTAGCTTTTTTTTCGTGTTTATTCAATATAATATTTTGCTTTGTTTATACAAAGCATATTCAGGTAATCTTTTTGACATATTCTCACTATACAAAAGGTTCAGTTCATTAAAAAAAAATCAATAATTTAGAGTGATATAATAATGACTGTTACCTTAGCTAATAGCAAACGGAATATTAAGAAATCAAAATAGTGTCAATTGCGAATTACCTCTGTCATAGTCTATGAAATACATAATTATTTGACATACATTAAATGTTTCATGACATGAAGAAAAAAATATATTTCACTCACACTTATGCTTATACGCGCAACCTACTCATTCAAGAACACACAACCACCAACATAAAGTTACCCTTATCACTTTCTACAATTTTATAAACACCCTTAGGCAAACAAGAAGAAATTAACGAAACAGAAAACCTTTGATATATCTCTCGGCAACTACATGATCCAGTATAATATATAACTTCTCTAGTTAGAGCAATATGTGCATCAGCATACCCTACATTGCACTCAAATTTCGAATTATAACTACACGTACATATCTAATGTTATGCAGTCGCATACACACTCACAGAAAAAAGTCACTTCAAATAGTATCCCTTCCGTCTAATGCCCATTCGATCCCCGACCCTATCCTTTTTTTTCTGAATAATCCTTAAGCCATATCTTAACTATGAGATCTGATACTTCAGTTTGACTTGAGTTTTGGCTGCAATTTCCAGGCACCAAGTGTATAACGTGCACTAACAAGCAAGAGATCCCGGCCCATCTCTAACCAGCTCCAGAAGGGCGTGATTTTGGAACCTGAAAAAGTATAACGAGTGGTTAAAACAAATGCATTTAGTTTACCAGCAATCAGTAAATATTGTTCTATTTCATTATTGGACTATTGACTTATGTTGAAAAAGATTTTTTTGGGATAAAAGTTCATTTTAAAAGATATTAGTAAACCTATCAAGTTAAATTTTATCAGAATGTGTTCACAATTCGAGGGTGCAATATAGATTTATTTTCCATTGTATTCTGCCTTGCAAAAATAGGTGTAACCTCTACAAAAATCAGGTATTTTCGATTGGACAGCCGTGAACCATGAGCATTAATGTTTGTTTTTTTTTTATACATTTATCTGCGAAAATTCAATTCCAAGTGCAAACATAATAAGAAGAATGTATATTGGAATATATGAAGATATTTTTTCCCAAAATTTGAAGCCAAATAAAAAAAAATCGTATGTGCAGTTTTTCAATGAAACTACAATATTTTCTAAGATTCTAGAAATCTTCCCAAGTGTGCACCAATTTAGAGCAATACCTCAAGGTTTTAGATGTTTTCCCCTAAAAACATATACATTTCTCCAACAATTGTGTACATTTAAAAAGATAGCATGTGTAAAATAAAAAAGTAATAAGCTAAAACTTAATTCGATTAAGCAGTATAAAACAGACTGCTTAGATTGTGTAAAACAATGATATTTCCCTCTTCATTTGGTTGATACTCTTGAATCATCATTTTGCATCCATATTATAAACTCTATGAACGTCCATTATGCGCTCGTGCAGAATCAAAATATTCAAATGCTTTGTAATATTTACCAATGCACTCATGTGATATGGATAAAGTTTTGATAATGTATAAACATAAATCAAGTTTAAATGGAGACGGCTTCTTACCATCAATTTCTTGCCATTTGACGGCCACTTCGCCGATGGGAATGTCATGATACTCAGCCTGGTACAGAATATCCACGTCAAACGCCCTATTTATTTAAGAAAAAAAAACATTAATTTGCATAGTGTTTGATGGTAATGGTTTTTTCAATGTATTTGGTCTATAAATTGATTTGTTCATTTTTTTATAAGGTTTCAACGAGATATACCGCAGGGATATTTACTTCAAAACTGCCTGGTTTGCATATTTATCAGAGATTGAATCACTCTTGACCATAAGGATAAATATCCATATTTTTGCCCAAAACTATTTCGGTGCACAAATTAAAACAATATTTTAAAATTACGCAACAAAAATGCTTTTACTGTTACGAAGGTAAATTATAGTCTAGCGCAAGCCAATAAACCAATATAAGTCCACATACCAGCGTTGAACATGGAGATTGGCGAAGATAAGCTGTGCAGTGCGTCGCGTGAACATTTTGAAGCCGCACTGCGTATCACGCACCGACCGCACACACAGCGCCCATACCAAGAAGTGGAAGCCCTTCATCAGCACGGTGCGGAAAAATGAACGCTGGGGTGAGGAAATGGAAAACATATGTTATCATGATTAGTTAATTTATTGAGTAATCTACAGGGCTCGAAACTCGATATTTTTCGCGGGGGCCCGAAGGGCCCCCGCTCCTTTAAACGTGGGGGCCCAAACCAAATTCCAGGGGCCCGAACATGTATATTTATATGTAAGAGGTTCGAAAAATACAGGGGCCCTTCGGGCCCCCGCCCTCAAAAACCGGGGGGCCATTTGGAAAATCTGGGGGCCAATGGCCCCTGGGCCCCCGTGAGTTTCGAGCCCTGAATCTATATTTACATGTAGCATATTAATTTGAATTATTTACGTATTCCACGGTCATTCAAAGTACAGCGCGGAAAGACGACCGCTGGGTGAAGAAAAAACCTCACATTTTCAAGGTTGTTTCATGACTGTTAATTAAATTCAGTGTTAACTAAATATATGATTTATTATATAACCTGTTCACAAAATTATAAACAATGTATTCTGAGGTATATATAAATTGAGGATACAGTCCTCAGTCTATATACGCGCGAACGCCTCCGGTTCAAAATTTGTTGATTATATTCAGTGTTAACTGAATAAATGATTTATTATATAACCTGTCCACAAAATTATAAACCATGTATTCTAAGGTATATATAAATTGAGGATACAGTCCCAAGACTATATAAGTGCGAACGCCTCCGGTTCAAAATTGATTGATTATATTCAGTGTTGACTTAATATATGATTTATTATATAACCTGTTCACAAAATTATAAACCATGTATTCTAAGGTATATATAAATTGAGGTTACAGTCCCAAGTCTATATAAGCGCGAACGCCTCCGGTTTAAGATCGTCTGGATCCACCTTTGATACAGGTCAAAGTGATCAAAAAGGATAAGTTAAGATTTTAATAATAAATTGAAGACTTACCTCTGCTATTGAGTCTTTCTCAAGATGTGCTCTTGAGCCACAAACAATACCATGTTCGTTCTGTGAAACAAACAAAAATGAAACGACTAGTTAAATTGTCGATAAATTATACGAGATACATATTTCAATACGCAGGTCGTGGTATATCCGGTCTTATGTTTAATAATGTGATACGTTATTATGCATTATGAATCAGTTATCGAGACATCAAACTTTAAAAAAAAACACGAGAAAACTATAAATGACCGGACAGAGCACTGCGTTGACGCTGAACATTTTTGAAAAATTAATAAAAATTTGCATTATGGTGTTTCATCACACAAGAAAACAAATCTCGACAACTTAATACTGGAAAGATTGAACTACATACTTTGACAGTGTTGGCCATGCATGCCTCTAGTTTTTCGATATCACAGAAACGCGTTGCTCCGTCCGCGTCGGCAAACAACATCAGCTCACCACGGGCGCTGATCATGCCCTGAAAAAAATAAGCATGGATAATAAAAATAAACATACAATTGTAGCTATGAATAGTTTTAAACGAAAGAGTTATGCTTCTTATGACAGCAAAACTACTTTTAAATCGATATAGAAGAATATGTTAATAGCGAAATGAAATATATATACATATATGTTAAAAGCAAAAAAAAAATAATACTTAAAACTAACGGAAACAAATCCATAAATATGCTGTGCTTTGTATTCAAAACGTAGAGAATGCAGTCAATTTGATTATATAAAGATATGACTTTCGTTTTAAACTAAATTCAAAAGGCTATACCACCTTACCCGGAACAAATACAGTTTCATGCAACAATTTAGGCATGTCATTTCACAATATATACAAAAGGTCACGAAAAAAATCAACTTACCATTCTAACAGCACCACCTTTGCCTCTGTTTACCTTCTGTGTCAACACTCTTACTTTATCGGTGCCATATTTCAAACTATATTTCAAGGCGACCTGTAAACAATTTATTTCGAGGTGTTCTATTTCATTTTCTTCATATATGTTATATCCACTGATAGGGATTTCTTGATTTTTCATAACTTTACAAATTAAACAAAAACAAGAAAAGAATAAGAAATTCAATTAATTGATATGAAAAATTGCCGGGTACTTGTCTTTATCTGTTGCAAAAAAACTGTCCAGATTGCAAAGAAAATAACCTTATAAAAAGGAAAAAACCGAGTCTTGATCTAAGAAAAATATACTTTATGTAATGTTATTCAAATTACTTAAAGAGTTACGGAAAATTATTGAAAAACAAACATTTTTTTAGCTTAAGAAAATATTTATTGTGTCCAAAGACAGAAGTCCAAAACGAATCTCAGTTGGCGCAGATTTTATAGATTTGAATATCTTACGATTAATCCGTTATTGAATTTTAGTAGAACTTTATTAACGAAGCGTGCATTGTATGCTACTTATAGATACAATAGAACATTTTTTAAACTCTCGACTACCGTTACAATTCTCTTTTACTTGAGGAGCAGAGATCATCCGTACCTCAGTTGTTTTATCGCGACTGCCATCGTCAACAATAATTATTTCATAAGTGAATTGCGGATCATCAGTCTAGAAACAGATTTTTTGTTAAAACATATATTCACAGGGTTGCACATAAGGATTTTTTCACCTTCGCCAATTTGGCGAAGGACGTTTGATTCACCTTCGCCAAACTCAATTTACCTTTGCCAGATATGTAAATCACTCAAAATCACTTTCGCATTGTTTTGCCTGTTTGTATATGTGATGTTATTTCTACCTTAGGTCTAATGTCTATTCGAGAGCTTTCTATAAGCCGAATTCTGATGGTCGTGATCGTTCGACGAACTCCTAAAAGTTGATTGCCACCCGACTGTTTCATGTCAATTACTGATGTGATGGTTTATAATGTATGCTATAGAATTGGAAATATTCATCGCTACATGCGGCAGATTTTATCAGGTAGAATATAATTGTGATCAGTCTTGAATGTGTTTAAGGCGGAAGTACGCGTTCCTTTTGACATCACATACGCCAACAAAAAAAAACAAGGAATTTACGCTTAAACTTTATCCCAAGACGCATAAATGTGTTTTCTGCGATTACATTGAAATGTTAATTCATATAAATGCGCCGTTTGCGGCTTCGGCCTTCGTATATTAACTGCTGTAAAAAAAAGCGACAAGCTTTACAATGCCAATGTGTATGTTGTCTGTAGTTTTCACCGCTGAAGAAGAATTGTAATACTAACAAATTTACAACTAAATTTAGCAAACTCAAAAACGCAACTGCATCTTTACACATTTGATTTAATACTGGTATATCATGGTTTGTTTGTCATGAGAGTGCGAGAGTCTATGGCGAGAGCAAACTTTCAGAATTAATTCTATCGCAAAATCCATTGGTTGAGTTACGTAAATAGATCAGTGGTCAGCAAAGAATGCACAGATAGTTTGTAGTGAAATAATAACATTGCCTGGTCTACCAGTTTAACACGATGTCACTGCAACCAACATATAGAAGACTGCTATATACAAATTCGGTATTAGAATTGTATTGATTGATCGAGCTCCGAAGGCGCGAGCCAAATTCTACGTTTTAAATACGATGCCCTACTAAAATATTTTTAAACAACAATCATCGAATCTGAATCTTACCAAAAATTAACCTTCGCCAATCTGGCGAAGGTGTTTCAGTTCACCTTCGCCAAATGGATATTACCTTCGCCATTGGCGAGATGCGAAGGCTTATGTGCATCCCTGTATTCATGAACAAACACTGAAGTGTGGACTACAAATCTGTTCGAACAAATATTTGTGAATTTTAATCATGCATAATGATAATGGATAAGGCGAAGAATGGTTTATTGATACCAAAAAAAAAGTAAATTCAATGAAATGAAGACACGATATACAAAAAAAGTTACTCAATTGGCACAGCGTTACGTGAAAACAACCCACCTTTCGAGATTCCAGATGTTCTAGTGCTTCATCCATCATGACCGGAACTGAAAGAACAATGCAATACATAATTTGATGCACCGGCAATGCATCCTTGCACATGTATTATGTATATCAATAGATTATCAATTACCGGTAATTTAAAAAACAAGTAAACTTAAAGCACTTTGACTACTCTTTTCAGTTCATCGATGAATTCGTTCAGCTACAAACAGTTTATAAAAGGAAGAATTTTATATCCGTTGCGTACTGAAATTATGCATGAGAATAGCGTTTCTTCTTATAATTATAAATAACAAATACAAATGACCACATACGCCTTTCTTCCTCGTTATATGCAGGTACGATCACTGATATTTTCACTTGCGATGCATCAGAAAGATTTGGAAATTTTGTTTTCGTTCCATCAGCAGGTCTTAGAAAAAACTTCTCTGAATCGAATCTTGTGTTGTCAGGTGGTTTGGCCGTGAAGTAAGCGAACATCAGAACCTATACAAGCGATGGAGACAAAAATATCAAAAATAAACAAAACATCGTTTAGTAAATTATTAATAAGTAATATCGAACATACTCATACCTTATGAAACGAGAAATATCTGTAATCAGGGTGCGTACATAAATTTCACGGGCGATTTCTAGGACTTTCCAGGACTTTTTCGAGCCGATATCCAGAACTTTTCCAGGACTTTTTGAAACGCTTTTCATTACTTTTTTTAGTAAAATAAAGAAACCATAAGTTCAAATATAATGATTCACGAAGGTACTTCATAACCTGGATACAAATTTGAAAATGATTTTACGTGATGTCATGCTTTCCCTGCAAAAGATTGACACACACACCAAAATAACCATTTGATACTTTTATGGGTTTTGACTCCTTTTATTAAGAGATATATATAAAGATGTTTTTTAATCAATACTTTTGTAATGATTGTTAAATTTCTATTTGAGGTGAAACAAGTGCAGGAGGCACAAGCAAAAAAAAATAATACTAACATTTAGCTATAAGATTAAGATTATTTTTAATTTAAAGATGTATACACTTGAAAGTTATAGTTATACATGAGCATGTCTTAGTCACGATTGGCAAACATATCACCTTTGCTGTCCATGTATTTAAACATATAAATTTGAATATAACAGGGAAAACTGATAATATGGTGTTAAAGATGTTCATTTGCTGGATGTTAACAGACGCACAACTCATTGCTGATAACAAACCATCATTTGAGATGACCTAGCGCTTTTTTAGTATGATAGCCATTTATAAATATATCAATCAAACGTAAAATACGCCCCAGACACAATCGGGAAATGTTAAAGATATTTTAGGAAAGAGCCTTTAGACCCCACAACTTTTAATTGAATTGTGTAATTTTCATGACTTTTCGACGATTTCCAGGTCTTTTTAAATCATAATTGGTTTCCAGGACCTTTCAGGAGTCTGCACTAACCCTGACTGTTATAAATTCACTCCAAAAATAAACATATGAGTACTTGTATTATTCTTACTTACTTGTATCTTATCTTATCTTGTATTCTTCTAGGCTCTTGCATCTGCGCCTAGCTCCAGTCGTTCTTTGAAGGTGCTTATATTATTGGCGGTTATTACTTTATTACTTAATTTATTCCATTGATTGATCACTCTATTAGAAAAGAAATGTCTTCGTATATCCGTACGAAAGCGTTGCTTTACTATCTTTAAATTGTGACCTCGTAGATTATCTTCGCCTAATTCGAAAAAGTCATTGGGATTCAGTTTGTATTCATGGTTGAGTATTTTGAATGTTTCACACAAATCTGCCCTAACACGACGCTCAGATAAGTCTTGGAACTTAATCCTCGGTTCACACAATCTCTCGGCCCGATGTTGGATTTTGTCTAATTACGCGATGTCCTTCTGTGTATATGGGCTCCAAGCTGGCGAGACAGTCTCGAGGATAGGCCTGACTAGTGTGGTGTAAAGAGGCTTGACGGTTAGTTGACTTTTATTACTGAAACAACGGCGTATCATACCCAGGCGCTGGTTTGCTTTCTTAGCGATATTATGAATATGAACTGATGGCTTAAGGGTATCCGATATAGTCACACGTAAGTCCTTCTGTTCTTTCACGCAGCTGAGTGCTGAACCGTCCATGGAATAGGTGAAATCAGTATTTTTCCGAACTCTTAACACAACACATTTGTCTTTATTGAACGATAGTTGCCAGTTTCTAGTCCATGCTGACACTGAATTGAGGTCATCTTGTAGACTGGCACAGTCGCCAATAGAAGATATGGATCTGTAAACCTTACAGTCATCAGCGAACAGTTTTATGCTATTTTTGACACAGTTCGTGAGATCATTAATAAACAATAAGAAGAGAACTGGGCCTAATATTGTACCCTGTGGTACACCTGATACTACACGAGTCCACTTAGAATAACTGCCATTTAATACTACTCGCTGTTTACGCTGTGTCAGGAAGGCCTGTATCCACTTCAAAACCTTGCCTTTTATTCCATATCCTTGGAGTTTCAATAGTAATTTGCGGTGAGGCACTGAATCGAAGGCTTTCCGGAAGTCTGTATAGACTATATCGATGCCTGTTTTAGGCTCGTCGTATGCAGTAGTCCAGTCATTCAGACACTCCAGAAGATTGGTGAGGCACGAACACCGAGACATGAATCCATGCTGATGACATGTTATTATATTGTTATGTTCACAGTACGCATTGAGTGCCTTATGTAATATACGCTCGAACAACTTGACGACTTGGCTGGTTAGGCTTACTGGCCTGTAATTGTTGGCCTCCGTTCGGTTCCCCTTCTTATGTAATGCACATATATTAGCTATTCTCCAGTCTTCAGGAAGGACCCCCTTGTCTAATGAGCTTCGGAATAGAATGTATAGGGGTTTACTGAGCGCTCCGACTTCCCTTAACACATGCGGGTGTATACCATCCGGACCGCAGCCTTTGTTTGGTTTGAGCTTTGACATTGTCTCAAAAACATCAGAAGGAGTGAACTGAATGTCAAATAGACCTTGTGAGGTGGGCTCACGTGACTTAAAATATGGAATATTATCATCTTCGGTTATCATTACTTTGGCAAAGAAGTCGTTCAACGCTTCGGCTTTTAGTCTATCGTCGGTAACTCGTGTCCCATCCACGTTAAGACAGTCAATGGTTGAAGCTGTTCTAGAAAACTTACTGCAATAGTTATAGAAACCGCGCGGATTTTCTTTTATATTCGATGCTACTTTCGTTTCATAGGCATATTTGCACTTCTTCAGATGTTCAAAGTAGACATCATCAGCTGCTTGTTGTTTAGATTTGTCACAATTGAGACCCGATTGATTTGCTTTGGCTTTAGCTGCCTTTCTCTTCTTGTTGAGGTTCTTCAGTTTTCGGTTATTGAGCCATGGAAATTTCAGCACTGATCCCGGTTTCACCATTTTTGAAGGAACATATTTGTCGAGTAGATCGAAATATGTATTCTTGAACACGACCCATTGCTGTTCGATTGACATGCTAGATGACAATATATTGTCCCATTTGATATTAGCCACAGCAACGTCGAATTCTGCGAATCTGCCTTTACTGTACATGTACACTTTACGCTCAGCACGTACGACCTTAGGCGAGTATAATTTCACCTCAATACATATTGTCTTATGATCTGTCTTTGGAAGTAAATTGCTCACATCAACTGCATCGATGATAGTGGGGTTACCCGTGAGTACTAAATCATTAATGTAGTTCATTCTTTTAGGAACATCAACTATCTGTTGTAGATAATTGTCTAATACCGTATTCAAAAACTTGGTCGAAACTGGAGAGTAGGCTTCAAGGCTATCCCAGTTTATGTCGCGGAAGTTAAAATCACCTACTATTAACGTGTCTGTAGTATTTAGACTGTTTAACGAATCGCATATAGTGTCAACGCACTGCTCACCAGCAAGTTCAGACCTATAACACACGCCAATGAGAAGATCAGATGATACGCTGGGAGATATATTGAACCACAGAAACTCGGACGGAGTAGTGTTCATATTCGAGACAATTGGGTGTAGGTCGCACTTTACAAGGCAAATCCAGTCGATGGTGTGTCCTTGAGCTTTTTAGAATTTCTAAGGAGTCTATATCTCTATCATCTTCGGAGGAGCACACCATTTTGATAGCCCGAGGTCGAGTGCGATTGGCATGTTTTTCGCCGACGCGAAAAACTCGCTTTGCGTTTTCTATGACATCGCTCACATTTAATGCGTCCCCCAACTGTTGAACGAGGAATTTGTCATCAATCTCAGTATTCTCCGGCATTCCTCTAATCATCA
>LQRL01089402.1:37826-51139 GCA_001703475.1 Hydroides elegans
CCGTCAGGCTCGGTAATCAGGTCGCACATACGTTTGTTGAGTTTCGAGAGGTCATCAGACATTGCATTGCATTTGTCGAGAGCTTGTTTGGCGTCGGTCCCTTTTAAAATTGCGTCATTTAAAAGATACCTTTACATGCTAATTCTATAAATTGAGTCCAAGCTTCAAATCATTAAAATGCGTATTTCTAAATAAGCTCATCTTTTCCACATATAATGGCTGACATATACAGTGAATTCTAACATTTTAGGCCAAAAGGGAGTTTGTTTATTTGGGCGATAATACCAAATTTCTGAATAAAACCAAAGAACGGGACAAAAAATGTATTTTTTTTATTAATTAATACTAACGTGGAATAAACCAACAAGGATTATTATCATTAGAAATAAAGCCATATGTTCTATATCGAGATTTTCTATAAAATACATTTTAACAACTGTGCTACCGGAAGTAGCTGTCAGAAAAATGACTATTAACCACTAAGAATGAATATTTTCAAGTATATATGAAGGGCTCCGTGCAACATTGTGTTAAGTCTGAAATTGATGTTTCGAGAAAACCCAACCTAAAGATAAATAATTAAAACTGATCTAGCATAGTTATTTATGGGCCGATTTCTATGCAAAAAGTATGTGGTGATTGCATTTACTCATGCGCATTGCATTGTGAAAAGAAATTGTAAGAAAACATAGCAATTAAGTGCTAATAGTGAAAAGAATGAAAAATTGACCATGCAAGTCTATAAAACACGTTTTGACTTCTCATTTTTAGCGTGCAACAAAATGTTTTATTTAATTCCATTGGTCTTATACAGTAAACTAAAATTTAACACAATGTTGCACGCGAAAATAGCAAAACACGAATTATACTAAGTAAATAAAACATTTTGTTGCACGGAAACAATCGCCCAAAAAGCGCGCGCTATATAAGCTATAGTAGACTCGTGTTAAGTCAATATAACACAATGTTGCACGGAAATATTTTGCGGAAAAGTGTGTGCTATATAAAACAACTGTGGCTTGTGTTTAGTAAATAAAACATTTTGTTGCACGCGAAATGTGCGAAACTTGGCACTTAACACAATGTTGCACTGAAAAAATGTTATCTATAGGGATAGATAAGATATGAGCTTCACACAAATGATAGATAATATCGACATGAGTATATTTCAAGTAAAAAATCTAAACCATGTTAAGTAGATTTAACACAATGTTGCACGGAGCCCTTCATATGTTATAGGGTATCTATTCGGTTAGGGCAAATATACTTGCCCTAGGGTAAGTATACTTACCCTGGTTTTTGGCCTTCTAAAAAATTAAAGATACCATGAATTGGTATGTCCAGAATGTGCATGAGTTGTCCATGGGGTGTGTGAGTTAAACGTTTCGCTGGGATGAGTGAGTAGAACATTTTGATCTTATTATAAACTAAACTTCGTAAACGAATTAAATAGCACTTTTAGTATCTGATTAGTTGATTGAAGGATAATTGCCATTCTAAATTCAGTGTTTAGACATTTTACATGTTTTGGGTTTGATCTGGAGGGAATTAAAGTGAAGTATCTTATATATTTATAAAACGTTATTAGAATAAGTTTTATTTATAAATGCAAATGCCTAGTAAAACATGTCTTTCATTTAAGGCCTATTGCAGAACGTCTCTAAATACATATTTATAGTTTCACAAAATGTTAATATCTCCAATGCCTTCATTCTTTATATTCGTTGACACTTAAATAATCTAAAACACAGAATAAAATCAGTATAATTGTAAACGAAACCCCCAACTTAACGTTAGATGAATCATTTCCCTTAATTATACTCATTTCATGACAACATGTATGACTAGACCGAACGGTTTTCCATGTCACCATCCATTTTCAACACTTGATATTTTATGAATACTAATTTCGAAGCGGTTTATTTAAGATATATAATCCCATCAAAGACAAACAGCCAGGGAAACATTCAACTCACTCATTTAAAATGAAAAGTTTGACTTACTGATTCCGGACAAAACGTTCAACTCAGAAAGCCCATGCTAGCGAATTGTTAAACCCACTGAGCAAACAGGATATGTTCAGCTCAATAATCCAGAGCGAAACGTTTTACTCATCGAGGTGAAATGTTCCGACTCACTAATCCCCCAATGATAATCCCCTCAATCAAGATCGATGCTTATCCTGGAATGACTGAACCATGTTTGATTGCAATCAATAATTATCAACACAATTGCTATGGGATGCCAAAGGTTCAACTGAAACTAATCAAAGCGAAACCTTTAACTCACTCACTCAAATGAATAACTCGTATGATTATACGGACTACCTTAATGACTTGATAACGGTTCAAAAATCGACCAGACACCTTCGATCAGTGTCTAGATCGGACCTTGTCATACCTAAGTCAAGGACAAAGTCATACGGAGATCGTGCATTTTCTACTGTGGCCCCCCGAATCTGGAATGGTTTGCCGATGTCACTGCGCAGTGAAAAAAAACTATGATAAATTTAAGCGAAATCTTAAAACTCATCTATTCAAGAAAGCATATGGTGTTTAATATATGTATCTAGTCTTGCTGTAAAATGTGTTGCTTATAATACTTTGTCCTCTAGTTATTTTAAAATTGTCTTTTACTAGTCATGTAATGTCCTAATGTAGTCATTAAGTTAAGTAAATGTATAAACATGTGTTCATAAGTGGTGCCATTAAGCACTCTTTTCAGTTATGTAATGTCCTACTGTAGTCATAAAGTTATGTTGTAAGCTTTTATTTTATCTTCTCACTAACGCACTTGTTATGTAATGTCCTCATTTAGTTCTCGCTATCTGTTCATTTTTAGCTTTTGTAAGTGTCTGTGAATAATTTAGAATCAGGCACGTTAAATCACAATTATTATTATTATTATTATTTTCTAAACCACGTCTCTTCAAGACTCAAAGCCGAGGCAACCGTTAACGCAGCACTGGCAAGCAAAGTAGAAAGGGAAGCAGTATAGGTCAGAAAAGAAGATTTGCTGTAAATGCCTCTATTGTCACCTTGGCAAAACATGCGAATCTTAGTCGTTAGTCCCAGCGAACAAACGCCCACTGCTCTCCGTGTAAAGGCAAGGAGACCTTAAACCATGTTTTAAATTATCGCTCCGTTTTGTTTCCAAGATATATATGGAGGCATAATTTAGTTTTTTATCATGTTGTTGTTAATTGCTAATACCTGTCTGAATTATATGCACAAATTGTGTTAATGTTTATATCTTTTGATAATAAACAATCAAACACATATAGTTAGAGGAAACAAATGTTATACGGCTCTGAAGATTCGTGCATAAACGCTCACCATGAGCCTATGAGCAAAACATGAGTTCTACACATCACCATGCTAGGCTTAAAGCTTATGCTTTGCATAGAAAACATTTTTTTTAATTAATTAAAACTATTTGTGTTTGAAATATGTTGAATAATGATAAAGAAAACGGCATAAATAGAAAGATTCTTTTCTTAACAATGACCCTACCAAATAAAGCTAAGAAGGGTGTAAATCTAACAACACTCCTGTGACTGCTCTTATCTTCTTATCTATGCATACAACCATGTTAAAACATCATTTTTATTAAAGCGCTTTTGGCCGGTGTTGATATACAACCTATTTAGAAATTACTGGAGTATCATATTCATTTATATCATTTTGAATATCGAAAAAAAAATAACATTGAGTTATAAACCTACATAAAACGCTGTTCCGGTCGTTCTGACCCAAAGAAAAAAACCATACGGTTTTATCGATTTCTTGACAATCATGTCTAGGGTAACTATAAAAAGGATTTGAATATCCATTTTAAAGTTGATAAGAATCTTCATTTTATACCTTGTTTATTTTCCAATTGCGCCTCCGGCGCTTCCTTCATTTCAACTTGAAATTACCAATGTTGATACAAGTATTGATTTTCAAGTTATAAGACATAGACAAACAATGAATTCAAAGGCAATATGACCCAAATTTTAGCAACATATCTAAAAATGGCCCCGATCAAAATTACCTAAGTTAGAAAAAAAACGCTTCAATGTTAATCTAGAAAACATTTATCAATATCTAACCAATTAAATTCAACTCTTAAATATATTATTTAGGGTGTTGCAAAGAAAATATGCATATTTTCATCTTATAATAGTAGATAGCAATACATATTAGATAGTCAAACTTATTCAAATAACTTATTGAAATAACGTCTTACTTATTTTAAAGCGATATACTATGCAGTTTATGTTTTGACTTACAAGTTAGGTCTCAATTGTAATGATTACTTTTACTTCGCAAACATCATGCTTATGCACTTAAATTTGATGGGGCCATTTTGACCGGGGCCATTCTGACATATTCATTTTCAGGAAAAGTATTAAAATTACCTGGTCCTGGACGTTCCTAGAAATTGTCCTATCCATATACAAATATAAAGATCATTCATGTAAAATAAAACACCTAAAACATATCCCCGCCCTCACTGCTTGGCAATGAATGTTAACGCTTAAAGGTGCGGTCACACACTTGTGAAATTTTCTGAAATCGCAACGAAATTCAAAGAAAATATAATAAAACCGATATCGATTTCAGAAAATTTCGCAAGTGCGCGGTCGCTCCTTTACGTTAAATTCTGATCATGCAAATCCTAAAACTTTAAACGCTTGATGATAAGGAAATGACGGGTAAGAACTGCGCACTGCTGTGCCTCAAATGAGTTGTTTTATTTTTGATAGTAAATGCCTAATCTAAACGTAACTTAGCATATTCAATTTGTATGTTAAATTTGCAGAACATTTTATTGTCTCTTATATGTAAAAACCTTCAAAATTCCAACTTTTTCAAATACATTTTCTCCGAAAGTCTCATTTCTATATTACATGTTTTAGCTTTTTTGCGGGACGATACTGATGTATTCGGGGTGATGCCCTTTAAAAGACTTTGTGTGTACACACACGAATTACATAACGCCCCACAACCAATCCGATAAATGCAGGACTCATACACCACTGGGCCTCGATTTAGGTTGTGGTTCCTCAGAGATCGTTTATTAGAGAGTTTGGCCAAATATCTAAATTGGTTCGAAAATAGTCGAAATGAGCTATTTTGATTTCTAGAGGTGCAAGTTTCAACGCATGATTAAGTGTCTTCACCCTCTGGCCCAACCCCTCTATAGCATTTCATGTATAGAGTAGAGTGATATCCGCGATGACGTATTATTAAAACGGCCGACAACCAGGCCCATTAGATGCTAATTTTAAGCAAATCTTCTCCACATGTATTTAAACGTGCTTTAAAAGTACACACATCAAATTATCAAGCAACATCACAATAAGCAATATTTATGTAGCAAGTAAAATTAAAATTGAAGCGTTCAAACGAACATTGAAAAGTAAAAAATATCAAATCAAAATCTATTTATTTATAGTAATTGTTTTAATAATACTGATGGTTCAAAACAAAATTACTTAAACAACTTTGTTTTGGCCCTATCGGTGATTACATTAAAGTATCTTATTTCAATAAATTTGAAATGGAATTATAGGGATAAAAACAATAAGGAAAACTCCTCGAGAAAGCAAAAAAATGTTTGCTTCCCCTCGGAGAATCGACAGATTTCACTCATAAGATATTGTTATCGGCTATATTCGATAAGTCATCACCGGATTCGGTTATTGTAACTTTTCTGTTCGCTAACTCATCACTGACGCAAGAACATTACCCGAAAAGTCTTCCCGGTTTGAATCTTCAGCTGTAAATAAATAACAAAACAGACCAGTTATCCATTCAGATCGGTTCTAAAGTAATATATATTTGGCTAATTTCAGAGATACGATATAATGAAGAAATATACATACATTGATGTCCTTGATAGCTCACACAAAATTGCCTGTAATATCACCAATAATATATCCTTACTTTCCGTACATTCATAAAGGTGACACCGACAAGAGAAAAATAGTAAGAGTAAAAATCACCTCGCTCTATACCTTTCCTTCTGGTCAAACACAATCAAACACTATACCCTGGCACGGGGTTATTTTAATTGTAATAACATTTTTCTCAATTATTTCATTCTTTTCAAAAGATATCAATATGAAACAACTAAGAACTTGTCATCTGTTGCAATAAAACTAAAATCTAGAGATATGTGTTTAAATTGATGTATATTTGGGAGCAGCTAGAGAAACTTAAAAAATCTTGTCAATTCTTAAATTGTTAAAATATTTTCATTACATGGTTGACGCATTTCACAGGGCATTATCACCCGGTAATTATCTTTTGTGATATCAAAAAATAAATAAAATGGCTAAATCATTTCAATAAGATAAAATTCGCCCTGTCAGGAATTGAACCCCGGCTGCGCGGATGCCGCTTTGACGTCTTTTGCATACGAGGTCATTCTCTACTCTATCCGCACATGTACTAGTACGTTATGACCACTGAGAGATATGTAGGACATGCGCACGCCCACTCCAAGAGTACTCGTGAACTTGACCTAGTATTGCAATTGTGACGTCAAAATTCAAATTCTACGTAATGAAATTTTGTTTACTGCAGTTACTGAAAAGAATATGGAAGGAGTACATACATGTTTATGAAAAAAAAGAATTAATAAGTTTATATTTTTGTATTTTAACGTATAAAGTTAATAAACCGAACGCCAATGAAAATATAAGCATGTTCCTAGCCTTGAATTAGAACAGCTTTTGAAAAGGGACTGAAATAAGCTTGATATTTAACATAAAAGGAATAAAACTTAAGGATTTGTGATGAAATATAAGAATCAAAATGATGATGTGAAAAATTAAGTTTATATTGATGAAGCATTAATGGATAGAATCGACGAAATGCCAAGTTTAAAGCAGATGTATGGAGTGATAAACGAAATGGAAAATTGTGAATACAATGCATCCAAAGGAGCAAAGAAATCGAAATAACAAAATTCGACCAAACTGAAAGAATATGTCCAAAGACTCTTTTGAATAACATCAAGTGATTTCGGACGTACTCTTATATCTTCATAAACCGACAGACCAGTTTCGAAAACACTATCCGAAAAGGTAGGGAGATTGTTTCGAAAATAGCCGTTTTACGCAACGTCCATTTTGACTATTTAAGAAGAAAGAATATAAAAAAGTGTTAGATCACAGAGAGAAATGCATGTAGATAAAACCCTCATGAAATTCTGAAAGATGTTATCTATACAATATAATTATAGGGCTCTACTAGAATGAAGGACAGTGGTATATTATGATTATAATCAAAGACTCATGACTAAAGACGCTCAACTAGCGGCTTTTTTCGATACATTTCCCTGCGTTCAAAAACATTCTAAAAATAGGGAGCCATCTGGAGGCATTTTTTATGGGCGCATGTTTATTCAAGCTGTGTTATCGCTTGTGAGTGACAGATATATGGTCGTGTGATCCATCCACGTCATGCGCGACTATCGTTATTCCTCTGACAATATGTGAGTGCATGCTTTTAATGAATGTGAATGAGCTCCCCCGCAAGAAATCATTTAATTTTAACTTAATAGTTTGCTGTTGTGTTTTGTATTTTATCAGTGAACATTTTTCCTTTGAATAACATTGATCGTCCATCATTAGAATAATTTACTACTAGGAGTTCACATATCCTTATTGTTTTTTCTGGCATAATAACAATATTTCATGTGTTTTAAAAGATGTGTGATTTATATACACTGATATTCTTAACGAAAACATATGAACTTTTTCGATTGTCCCTCTGCGAGCCTTGTGCTCGTATGTTCTAACGTCGAATTATATGTGTCAAGTGATAAAATACTTGCATAGTGTAAACAAGATGAAAACCCGTTCTCCCCCTACCTGTCATCGAACCCATTACTTTAACATTTATGACTTCTTATCGAGATCCGCGATCCCGTCAAATATAAACAAATTATCATTCACGCCAAGAACATGTGGTTTTGAAAGCCACAGCTCCTCTATGTTTAGTGCTTAATCGGGGGAACACGTTTGGAAGGGGATAGAGAAAAGAAAATCGGAGTTGAACGTCTTTAGTCATTAGTCTTTGATATAATACATATCCATAGATCCAGTTATATTTCAAAAGGCAACAATTATAGAGGTATTAGCGTTACTTATTTGGTAGTACAAACATAAAATTGTTCTATTGAACCTCGTCATAGAATAAGCCAAAATTATTCAGAGCATAGATAACAACGAGTCAAATTTAGCACTATGACGATAAATTGGAGGCATCAAATACAGGAATCTATCAGAAAAACCATCATAATCTTCATCGATTTCAAAAAAGGCATATAATATCTCAGTTAAGCTATTATAAGCTTCATCGATTAAAGAAAGCGGTCGATGCAATGCATGAGGATAAACTAATTAAGTAAGGGGATAGCATTTGGTATACCAGATAGACTAGTGTGAGCGGTAGAAGTAATTTACACGGAAACTAAATCAAATGTTTTATCTCCTTTTTGTGAAACACACTTGTTCGACATCCTTGCTCGGACACACCATGGTGACACTCTTACACCATACCTGTTTATCTTGCACTCGAGTATGCCCTCGGATTAAATAAATGGGAAGGAACAAACTAGGATCCTAGATTCGCCGTCGAAAAAGCCTAATGATATGACCAGTTTGTATACCTTACCAAGAGTTGGCCGATGGCATCGCGTTGATTAGTGAACACCTAAAAAAGAGCAAACATTGCTCGAAAGAGTTGAATATATAGAATATATATATTGAATATATAGTAATCCGCCATATGGTAAACCAAAGTGATGACTTTCAACTTATAAGGCAAAATATGAATAAAACCAATGACGGCTCCATCCTCAAAGAAGTTTACTTATCTTGGCTTGGAAGCATCTCAAGAGAAGATATTGCATGGAGTGGCACATAATAAGACGAGTAGAATATGGAGACCAACACTGTCTAGAAAGACCAAGACATGGATGTTTCCCTCAACGGTTGAGTCAGTGTTCCTATATTGAAGTGCAGCATTGACATGCTTAGATACATTGGCGAAGAGAAATGAGGGTTGCTTCACCTGGCTACTAAGATCAGAACCGGGATTAACTCGGAAAAACCATGTGAGCAACAAAGAACTACCTTAGTGCCAGAGATACGGTCAAACAAAAAAAGACTCAAATTAGTTGGTAATTGCTATCATCCCCCTAAAGAGGATACGTTCAACTCAAAGGGTTGGAGTGAATTCGAATTATTTTCCATGTTCAATCAGTATTATTTAAAATATAAAAATGACGCATACCTGTATTGCAGCATTGGTACAATAACATGTTCTCTTGAATGATCCCAAGTTTTATCAATATAGTGAACGAGGTTAAGTTTGAGATATCCAATGCCTATTTCCTGATATTTTAATGTCTGTCAATTGAGTGTTTTCAGTAAATCAAGTTGACTGATTGTTTTATTCTATAGATTTGTTCGATACGTTGGAAAAAAACTATAGCAGTTTTGAACGTTTGAACATTTTGGACGCCTCAACCCACCAATTTTCGAAAATAATTTTGTTTAGATATTTTGACTTCGATCGATAAGACATCAGTAAATATAAATTAATTTTAGAAGGTCACCCAGTGACACATTTTTCAAAATTTGTAAAATCATCCCAAAACAACTTTATAAGTACGAACAATAACAAAATAATTCTTTATGGACATTAAAACTTTTCAAAAGGTGTTCAATTTTTCCAAACCAGTTGAGTTTTTTTCCCTTCCTAGCCAGCTTTGAGAAGAAAAAAAAATAGAAAAAAAAATATTGCAAAAATTAAAAAGTTTAATAAAACTAAGTTGCCTGATATATGTAACAAATATATATGGAATAATAACCGAAGGGTCCGAATCAAAATGGTTATTGGCCCGAAGGGCGCGGGCATTACCTTTTCCTATCCCGACGGCCAATAACCATTTTGATTAGGATCCCGAGGTTTTTGTTCCTTTTATTACATGGATTTTCGCCTTTTTTGAACAATTTTCCGAGTTTGTAGCGTGAACTATTTTTGCGTAACGTTTGCGTAACTTTACGTAACGTTTCGTAAAACGGCTATTTTCGAAACAATCTCCCTACCTTTTCGGATAGTGTTTTCGAAACTGGTCTGTTGGTTTATATAGATATAAGAGTACGTCCAAAGTCACTTGATGTTATTCAAAAGAGTCTTTGGACATATTCTTTCAGTTTGGTCGTATTTTTTATAGACACTTACGATTTCTTTGCTCCTTTGGATGCATTATATTCACAATTTTCCATGTCGTTAATCACTCCATACATCTGCTTTAAACTGGACATTTCGTCGATTCTATCTATTAATCAATATTAACTAAATTTTTCACAACATCATTTTGATTCCTTAAGTTTTATTCCTTTTATGTTAAATCAAGCTGATATCGGTCCCTTTTTAAATGCTGTTCTAATTACAGGCTAGGAACATGCTTATTCTTTTATTAGCGTTCGGTGTATTAAGTTTATGCGTTAAAATACAAAAATATAAACTTATTATTTTTTTTCATAAACATGTGTGTAATCCTTTCACATTCTTTCAGTAAATGCAGTAAACAGAATTGCATTACGTAGAATTTGAATTTTGACATCACAATTGCAATACTAGGTCAAGTTCACCGAGTACTGCGTGGGCGTGTGTGTGTCCTACATCTCGCTCAGCTGTCATAACGTATTCGTTCATATTCAAATAGAGTAGATAATAAAGGCACCGCAAGTTCCTTAGATACATTTTTGAGCCTTAATAGCTCTTAAACGGCAAATGCAATGCAATATTTTTTAGCGTTGCAAATTCGTAACAAAAAAAGAAGGTTGATTTACAAAATATTGAATTTTAATATTAATTAGTGTAAAAGTTATCAAATAAAAACTAATTTCGTGATAGTTTTCCTCTTTTTCATGCAAGGATCGTTATGTGTCTTTGAAAATCAACAAGTCCCTTTGTCTTTGAATAGTAGAATTCTATTAATAGGTTAAGTGCTTTGTCTTTGAATAGTAGAATTCTATGAATTGGCAATGTGTTTGTGTCAGCAGGGAGTCGATTCTTTACGGTTGGGTGATTATACCAATAAAAACTATAACATCTAAAATGTGAGAAGTGATTCGAAAGGACAAACCATTAAATAGAGCATTTAAAAGGAGAGAGGGATTTAATATGTATGATTAGATGAATTCATTGAAACATATATTTGACTTAAGGTTTTAATTATGAGAATAAATTTATAAGAAACACATATATAACTTTATATACCGTCCAAAATGGCGTTTATCTGAGGGATTGATGAGTCATGCTTACATTATTGGAAACAGGACCCATTATCTTCACTCTGCTTAATCTTAACCTTACCCATAAACCAATGTAAAAAGGGTAGGCGCAGTTCTAAGTTTAATGTTTAGGTTAGAGCGGAGAACATGGGTCCTGCTAGCAATTAATGCATGACTGAAAGTTGCCAATCACTCGTACATAAACGCGCATAGGCTATGATTATTTAAAACACCCCATTAAGTACTATGGTGTGACTCATTTATGATGCGACAAATCTGATAAAGACAGCCGAAAGCATTGTTTTGCTAGATTATCTATTCATATTTTATTTAATATGGCATTTAGAAAAAAATCAAGTTAAAATTAATCAAACAAAATTTTAAGATATTAATTCGATATATGTAAGAATATTGTGTTAAAAATAATTTAAAGAAAATAAGGCTAAGATTTAGAATTCCCCACACAGTAAGAAATAGTTATCAAAAAGAGGGTGATACGGCCCTATCAATTTTCATGTTTGATAGACAGGTCGATAGGTCGACAGGTAGACAGGTCGACAGGTAACAGCACAATGGAAGTTATCTATACTAATAATGAAGGGGGTTATAATATATGCGTGATGGTAATTACCTGTCTACCTGTCGACCTATCAACCCGTTTATAAGTAGATAGCATTATCTTCGTGAATATATTACATCCTTAAACATCGTTATGCCGCAATAAACTTCATAGTTCTCACCTGGCTACCTGTCGACCTGTCTACCTGTCGACCTGTCGACCCGTCTCCCATATAAATAGTATAATCTCCGTGAATTTTTTATATCCTTAAACATTTTTATGTCTCATATCATTAATCTTCATAGTTCTCATCTGGCTACCTGTCGACCTGTCTACCTGTCGACCTGTCGATCCGTCTCCAACATAAATCGCATCATCTGCGTGAATATTTTATATGCTTAAACATTTAAATGGCGCAGCACAATAACCTTTATAGTTCCCACCTGGCTACTTGTCTACCTGTCTACCTGTCGACCTGTCGATCATATACTATTTTCATCTAACCTCATATTTCAAAAATAGTCCTCAAACTTTCAATATTCTTGCGCGTAAGTGTGTGGGGAATTCTAAAGTTGTTCCAAAATTAAAAACATCTATTTATCGCAAAGTTACAACAAGTCTACATGTTATGTGTGACAAGCAAAACCGGTTATATATCTGCAAATCAATATCTGCTCCATTTTACCCCCCCCCCCCTAAATTTATAGAATTTAGTCTAATGGTATATACCCTTCAAGTCGATAGAATATAGTCTAGACACACCCAGGGGTCCTTACACCAAGCGAACATTTTCAAAATTCTGAAGCTTTTTGAGGCCATATCTATAGCAAATCATACCACTATAGTTTATACTACACTTGCAGTCAATTGTGATCAATTTTCAAATAATACTTTTAAAATATAAATTACGTAAAAAAAAATATTTTAAAAAGTTGTTCTTACAATCTCTTAGCTAAATTCTATTTTCTCAAAATTCCAAGCCAGCAGGGATTAGCTGTGGAGCTGCTTTTGTGAAGAACAGCCTACGATGTATTCTTCATCTAAACTTACATGTCTAAACCTTGAGCATTTTGGACATTTCATATCCTTGGACAATGCGAGTTATACAATAAAATCAAAACGAATAGTGCCATCATAACAGGAGTAAAAGACGCTATTTTAAGATTACTCAGATCTTTTCTATATTTATAATAAATTTTATTATTCTCTATGAGCGAATTTCTCATTGGTTTCATAACGACTGATTATTCTTTATTTTATGTAAAATTGAAATATATAGGTTTCGCCCTTGCATATTTGAGAGGTTAAATGAAATGTGTTTTTATGATAGTTTAAAGTCATTTGGGGAACACAATAGCAAGAAGATCTGTTACTAAAAAAAGCTGCCCCTCTCCTGGATCACATGCTGCGTTAGGAATTTACAGACAAACATCGCGAGTATCCATACAC
>LQRL01089435.1:0-16445 GCA_001703475.1 Hydroides elegans
CATTCATAATGTAGCGCCCGGTCCCTTGCCACACTTGCGTCCGTGTCATTACGATGTCATTGTTTAGGCAACACGGCTACAAAAACACGATTCATCGCTTGGTAACGAATTCCTGCGCTTTTACACATACACATATACATGTATCTAGCTGGTTTGAGTTTGCATACAAATGACCAATAAACGGGGCTGCTCCACATTATGTTAAAATATTTCATTCATTGCCATGATGATATATGAATGTGTGATATGGGGAATTTATAATGAGATAGCAAGTGTACTTACCCAAAAATTACTTCAATTGCCGATGCGTCCGTTAGGAACAAAGCTATCTGGTGCCATTATTTCATTAAACTATAGTTTCAATCTAAACGGAAAACAATTTTACATCCATACCGTTCGTTCACTTAAAGAAGCAATCTTGTTTCCGGTTATCAGAGAAAAAAACTATACTCTATTGGAATGATCAACACGCATGAATTTTATTCCCGCTAATGGACCTGTTTGAAAAATAGGAAAGTAGATAGACACGCGAAATAGCATGCGAGCATTAAATGTGGAGGTGGCATGAACAATTTGACTTCAAACAAACAGTTTTACTTAATCTAACATGTAGTGACTACGCCAGCTACAATATTTATTATATATATGTAAATTTTCTTTCAAGTCACCAAACATATAAGCTTATCTCATATGTTGATGCTGGAAGAACCTTCCATTTCATTTTTTGCATTTGAATGTATGAGTGAAATATCAAGGCGCATGAGAAAACGATTTGACAGCCAAAGGCCGACTTTGTGGAAGGCAATCACTGCAACTAATCCTTGCAGGGACACCTTTCTGGTTTCGGAGTGAGTCTCTCACGCCACGGGCAAAGTGAGCAGGACGACTGCATGTCAGCGGCTAATTTCACTATGTCCCCCGTAATCGCCTCGAGATACGCGCGGAAAGTGAGCAAAACCAACTCAAGGTGCTTTTGAAGGAGACAGAAACCCGAAGAGAAGTACTTTCAGCTGTTCTCGAGTAGTTTCCGAGAAATGAAACTAGTGGGGTGTAGAGGTATAAATATACAATGACCAGTAAACTACAACGGTTTTGGTGAGAGATGGTAACGATGCTAACGACGGTGTTAAAGACATGTTCAAAATACGCGTAAAATTCCTACCACTCCCTTAGAATACATCTTCAAAAGAAACTAATATAAAATATTTAAACGAAAGTTATTGCTGCAATATGCATACACGCGCTCCATACATATTTAAGGATCGTAAAAATGGCTCCATGCCAAATTTTTGCATATATCAGTTAAATAATTCTATATATTGTAAATGAATTTCTACATTCAATAAAATGCAGCTAAAACGGTAAATTTGATGTCTGGCAAACTTTGATTTACAGCTAGCTATGTCAATATCGTAACGACGTCGAAGTGCGACAAAGTTAACCATTTGCCACACAATGTGTTTCGCTTTATTAACATTTCATTTGAAGTTCATAAACAGTGAAATTGTTTCGAATATTGCCAAATTATCACCCTTCCGCTTTACCAGCACCCTATAATATTGTCACCCTACACAACACAGATATAAACTATGATAACATGTATTTATGTGGAGGTGTGATGTCGAATTCTGAAAGGATATTAACAAACGATGGAATGTAGCTCATTCCATCACGAACCCCACACTCACACACTCACACTTCCTATAATTGGAGCGAACAATATATATTCAACGGAGTCTAAGACAATGCTCGCCTTATTATTTACCCATAATAGTGTAACAATATATTGTTTTGGATGCGGTTGGTTATTCTCCGAGGTGTTACTTGAACCCATCTACCTTTCGCGTACGTGATCACAAATATTCCAGTGAATCCGAAGGAATGGTTTGACTGAAGTATGATGCAAGTGAATAATAATTACCACTTAAGTATGTTGCGGCGAAACTTTAATTTCCAGCGAAACTTTAATTTAGCTAGCGAAAGATTGATTTTTCTGATTATGTTAATATTCTGTGTCGTAATATTGTTTAATAAGCTTTTTTTATTACAGTTTATCTTATACATATGTATGGCAATATATTCATAGATCATCTAACAAATTTGTCAAAAGCTTTTTATTGGAGTTCTACACAATGATGTAATTGAAATAAGCCGATTAATCCCCAAGTTCAGTTCATGGCTGAACTCACGGATAATCCTCTCTGGTAGTGTGCTTTATGTCACTAATACACATAATTGGATCAAAAGATACATGAAACACATTTATTTAAGACCAAACCCCAAGTCATGGCTGTTAAAGTATCTTAAAAAGAATATTTTATCTTACATCATCAGAGAAATTAATCTTTCGCTAGCGAAACTATAGTTTCGCTTAAATCAATGTTTCGCTGCCACATGTACATCACGTATTATATTCTAAAGATATATAGCTTAACATGACATACTCTTTATACAATCTAGTGATCGTGATTGTAGTAAGCGTATGGCCAGGAGGTGGAGGAAATGAGAAGGGAGACGCGCAAGATTACTTCAAAAAGAAAAAAAAAACGAAAATCAATAGGGAGACGACTCTTCTGGGACGTCTACTTGCTGGGATCAAATAAGACATGGCCTTATTCTCTGTAACATCACAAATTTATTTAATGTTCTGCACAACCTTTTCCTGATAGATTGATATGATAATAATAAAAATAATAATTTTATTGAAATGCTTAAACTCTGATATTTCCACTGGATGGTTTCAACTTGTTATTGTGAACATTGATGGTGCCAACATCGCTTAGTGTTTTACCATTGAATGTGTGAATAATGGAGTAACCAATGGCAGCATCGATGATAAAAGAATGTTATTTGATTTATACATGCATTTAAAGCACCATCATAATCGGGGTCTATAGGCACAATGCAAATCGCACCTTGCTTGTTCCCAATGTCCAATACTACTCCGCAAATTTGCTTGGCAAGCAAAGACAGGGAGAGTAACCGACCTACGAAGCCTTTTTCCTTTCCATGATTTATGTGGTCGTCGTTACCTTTCAATGTCGCCCATTATTACCACCTCGCTGAGGATTCATAACGTCGATTATGCCGTTTCCGGGTATTGGATTGAGTAAAACGCATGAGTATGTTTCATGTTCCCTCATTGTATATATATAAGGTTGCAAAATTCATTCCCTATGGTCCAACCTATAACTGATGGGTTATAATATACTATCTGTTGAAATCTGAAAAGGAACTTAAAACATTTCAGCTTTTAAGTTAATTTGATTCAATGCATATTTACTCCTGTTATTTATGATTGTCGAATGAAGACGCGGCATCACTCGGTAAAGGGAGCTAATAATGCGAAAAAAAAATGTCGATCAGTATGACTATTTAAATCCGTTGTGCTATAACCGATCTCTATAACTGGGGATTTTTTGTTGCGACTACGATCACTATGACTGTAACTTAATAAACTAAAACTATTATGATTATACTTTTTTCAGGATTATACAGTATTAATTTGCCCCGATGAAATTCCTTTGGTGGATCCGATCCGGCTATATTTTTGTCTTGACAAAATTGTTATTTTCACTGTCATATTACAACTTTGGCTTTTAAATTTGCTCCGAGACATTATTTTATCTATGGTCATATAGCTCAAATAAGACGGACGTTATAATGACCGTACGAATAAGCTTTGATTTCTATGGGTAGCCCATCCTTAAAAATGCTAATTGATTTATATTCTTCATAATGTCAATTTTAAAGCTGTACTTAGTCTTATTCATCTAGTAAATCTATCTTTATTGAAATATATATGAACATTGACCATCAACAATATATACTGAGCTTATCATTAATGGAAATCAAATTTATATGAATATCCTACATTGATCCAGTGCGAAACAAGTGCAGTTGCAAGATGAAATCGTGATCCGTTGAGTGCCGAGTCCTGGATTGTACACTGGCCCGAAAGCTCAATAGACCCCGCCCGCATTGCCACCAGAATAGCCACCATATGGTCACGTGTCCTTTGTTTCTAAGGCAGAAGCAATTATGATTCTAAATGCAAAAAGAGACAGGTAAAACAAGCACTTTTGTTGCAACTTGGATATCTTGAACGATGTTGTCACAAGATCGCTGCTGCTAAGAAGATATTGGGTGGCACACGACCAATGTCGAGTGCGTGCAGCTGCCTAATTTCTCTGCTTATTATTTTCAAAATGAAGCGATGATAAGGAAAATACTCGACTTGTATCGACTTTACTCTTCATGCGGCGTCACGTACATGGTTCTACACGAAACAATACAAAATGATTTAGTTAGCTAAGTTATATGAGGATATTGTAATGATATAATGTGCTATCAATATAGCGCCTTTGTTTTTGTGGAAGTTGTGAAAATACAATAATGCTACGACGAAACGTCATCCCACCCCTTTATTATTTAAATATATTTGTTTCATGTTTGATTAATATCAATGTTTAAAAGAGCTATGGCGGTGCACTGCCGAAATATCCACGTTGGTTTCCTTATTTTCCTTCTTAACTAACCAAACGAATTTAGTTGTTCAAATTCAGCGCCTTTTAGTAATTAGCCTCGTTTCAAACGTGCATCTGAAAAAAAAATTAGTGGCTTAAATGTAAATCCTCAAACACTTCCCGAAATAGTGCAGTTTCTATGCTTTTAGTAAGCCTGAGCCTTCGGTGTATTATTCATACTAATCTGTGCGACAATCCTCTCCAATGCCATGAGTGCGGTTCACTAACAAGAGCTTTATTCACCTTGGAAATGATGCTTCAAGAGCTTGATAATTAATTGGCAAAAATTGCGAAATGACAACATTGAATAATTTCGTCAATAACGCTGCGTTTTTTTTCTCGCCATAAGTGGAAGTGTTGAAGGGAGGACTAATTAGAGGAAAGTGCTTGCGACGACGGTTGACATATGAGCAAGAGCTCAACTCAAGTACTTGCCACTCCGTTCCCCTACAATTCGTCCTTATTAATATCTCTAATGATAGCCCCTCGTCCCTACGTAACAGCCAACATATATTCTCATTTTTACTGAACCTCTCTGCTCGTTCTAGCTCGTTATGGTGTACATGAAACTGTAGTTTGCGAATTACCGATTGACAAAAATGGTGAGTGTGGCATTTGGTTCGGATATGATTTTCTCTTTACAGGGAAATTGACTTAGTCTAATTGACTTCTAATAGGTTACTGGATATGGAAAAATCACTTTATTGATTCAATTCTGTAACAGAAATCCATTTGTCACTTATTACTCTCGTTTTGCAATGAGTAAAAAATGGTGTTATGTAATTTATATTCATCTCCAACTTAAGGTAATTCAATAAATTGTCAGATGTCTTCTTTAGAAATGAAAAGTTATTGATATTCCATTGATTCGATAACAATAGGTAATGACAATCTATGACGGCAAATTAATAATATGCATGGCAGTCTCCAACGAGTGTATCATTTGATACATAGTTGTCTTTTTATCCGGTGCAAACAAAATGAGAAAACGGGTGAGCCACCTTACTATAAGACGAGCATGCTTAGCAGTTGTTGTTGGTTCTCAATAATAAAATAAATCTAGCCCTAGACCATAGCTGCCTCTCTACAGTTGTCATAACACTAGGGAAATATCTTTTAGGCTGTAAATGTTCAAATATATTAAAGAATGAGTAAACTTATGAAATCATGATTCTATCATCCATGTAATTGTGAATGTGAATTCTAGATGATGCGATGACATGCATGTGTGAATGTAACTAGCTTATGCAACATGAAACGGCTCATTTTAATTCCACATACTTTGCCATCTCAATAGAGATATTATTTGTATTGAAATATCCACATATCCAGGTGACTAATTGAAAACCACGATAAACGTCGTTTTAAAAAAAGAGGAAGCAATGGCAATGCCCACATGCCTATTTTCCATCCAGACACGCATATAAAACGAACTTAAATTCCTTTTTGTCAATGCCCGTTTGCTCAGAACATTTGTTTCGCCATCAATCCAATGTACATGTACAATGCTGATATAAATAAAAGAATATATTTTCTCAAGGGATATCATATAGATATAATAATGACGTCATGGCCTGACATAAAACATTGGCGAATTCGTTGAATGGTCGCGAGGGCTGAATGGGCCTATGCAAACAGTGTCACTGCAGTCGTGAGCCTCTCGTCGTGTCAGCGCCATATTGCCCAGAGCCACTCGGGTCTAAAAGGCACCATCTCCATTGCGCTGTTTGTAGAGGCAATGCTGCTGTGGGGGAGCTTTATAAAGCCACAAGTCACTGAGTAAGCAACTCATAAAAGTCTACCCAACTCGCCATTGTCAGGTGGGGCTCTCTCGGTTGGCGCTTGGTTTCTTGGGCTATTAGCCGATGCTAAAAGAGCAAATTATGATGAAAGTGCTGCTAAATGACGTTTTAGGCTATTAACGAATGCATCTCAAGGAATAGCTTGAAGAACTTCAGATGCTAATTGCAAAATATATTTCTAAAATAGAATTGACGCTTACATATATAAGATTAAAAGAAATTGATTATATTTTATTTCGAGATACATTTTGAGATACATGAGGATATAAGTTGGTTATCAGTTTATATGATTATTTCCAATTGATAATTTACATTGAATTACATATATTTGTCTTATATTGTTGACTGATTGTTTACTCGATATTTGAATATGGATGGATAATATTTGTTTATATTATTAGTGGGAAATAAATTTATGATGCAGTCTTATATCTAGAATCGTTCATGAAGGATAAAAGATAAATCCATATACATCAATTTATGTCGATATTTGATTTGAGCAAAATGGAAAACCAAAGCGGTTTTTCGTATAACATTAGCAATGCAGAACCGATACTGTACAACCAAAGTGACAACGCAACTGAGCTGCCTTTGTCCGAACCGGACGATCCGGGCTGCATCCTTTACGAGTTTATAGTATACACAGTCTTAGTGGGCCTGCTTTGCATTCTGGGAGTTATTGGCAATCTGCTGGCCTTCACGGTTTACCAAAAGGATATTCTAAAGACCTCGACGACCTTTTTGTTCCAAGGGCTATCCATCACCGACAGCATTCTCCTCGTGACGGCCTTTCCGGTCTACTGTCTGCTTCCCCTCGCACGATACTACGATGCGTCGTACTACTTACACGTGGTGCATCCTTACATCCTCGTCTACGTATTGCCCTGGGCGCAGATCGCACAGACGGCCGCCATCTGGGTGACGGTGCTCGTCGGCGTCAACCGCTACATCGCCGTCTGCCTCCCCTACCAGGCCTCGCGCCTCTGCAGCGTCGCCAAGGCTAGGCAGTATCTCGCATTCGTGCTTCTCTTTTCATTCGTTTATAACATTCCACGATTCGCTGTCACCGAAATCGGCTGTCACGAAATGAAGAATAACCAAACTCTATGCGTACCGGATTATACAAAACTAGGTAATAATAAGTTATTTCAAATAATATACTATAACATTTGCTACACGCTATTCATGCTCGCGATTCCGCTGTTGATCCTTATCGTGCTGAACTTCCGGCTGATCAAGACGCTGAAGGAGCTGAAGCGGCGGCGGGCGGAGATGCAGACGCGGCAGCAGCAGCAGGACAACAACGTCACCTTCGTCCTCATCATCGTCATCCTCGTCTTCGTCATCTGCCAGGTGCCCGCGCTCGCCACGCAGATCTTCTGGACCGTCCTGCCCGAGAGCGCGCGCAACTGCGGCGGATTCCAGTTCTTCTGGAGCCGCATCAGCAACACGCTCGTCATCGTCAACTCTGCTGTCAACCTCGTCATCTACGTCTCCTTCAACAAACGGTTCCGCCAGGTCATGCTCCAGCAGGTGTGCGTCTGCACCAAGAACAGGGGTAAGTCCAAGGCCAAT
Organism: Hydroides elegans; assembly: GCA_001703475.1. Taxonomy (NCBI): domain Eukaryota; kingdom Metazoa; phylum Annelida; class Polychaeta; order Sabellida; family Serpulidae; genus Hydroides; species Hydroides elegans. The sequence goes on from LQRL01089435.1 coordinate 7,904, forward strand.
GGAACCACGCAAACACTGCTAACACAAGTGTAACGGGTTTTGGAATTATCTATCAAACTGAACACCGACTTATTGTGAACTGCATTAGAACGGGTCTCAAATATACAAAGTCGATATTCACATTTTGTGTGTGAAGTATCTCGAAAGACATATACTAATTGCACATATTAGAGCAAAAAATATATATCAACCCATGTATATCGCAGGTTCTGAATATAGTAACAGTTTATATAGTAAATGCTTATTATACAAATGTGAAAACATAGGCTCTTTGTGATTATTCAAGGCAAAAATGCATATGGATGTAAGCACTTTTTTGTATCAAATCAGCTGTGTCAGTTGATCCTTTCAAATGTCATATAATGAAAATGATGCTTTTAGAAATATACCATTTTTCAACTAAAACGATTAATCATTTTACATTAAAATTGATAAGAAACCATGCGTTAAATATTAGCTTAATCCATACATCACCACTCTACCCCTGCATGGTTGTTTTACCAACACCAGTGTCATAAACATGCTGTTTGTAGTTTTGTTGCACTCGTTGTTGAAGGTCTCGTGTATCTGTTGCATTTCATTTTGTGATATCATGAACAATGAACAATGTTGATAAGTTGATAGTGATAATAACATATATTTGATACAGTTGTAAATATTACATGAAAACATAATCATAACTTTTGTTGTCATTGCTCTAATTTCATTTCACTTCCTCTAGGATTGTGATAAAACTCGGCTCGCCGTTAAAATATATAATTGATAGTTCTTGTAAATATTCGCCATATATCTACGCGTATTCTACGAAAAAATGTCAACACAGTGAGATGATTCCTGTTGCTATTTCGTCCACTCTGTGAAATAATCGCAACAATGCTGCTCTCACAATGTCATCTTGTGGCAACATTTTGTCAACCACGATTAAGTTCATAAACACAACATCAACAACGTATACCCTTAGTAACATCGTATTCAAGCTTATACCTTATTGATATTCCATGTTCGGTTCGTTTGAGAAAAATAATTTTCTCCATGGTACATGAAACTTACATCTTGTCATATATGCGCGTGAGTATGCTAAGATTATCTGTGAGTGTTAGGTATAAAACGCGTTAGTTCAAATACGAATTTTTAGTTTGGCTAAAAATTGCTAAAATAATTCTTTAAAAAAATAAACATTTTATGACACATTATGCGCTAGCACAAAACATCCCAACTCCCCGTGATCAATGATTTTCGACCCAGCCATCCCGCACAGGATCTCATATGAAAATAGTCTTTCCTTTATCGATTTTCGGGTCTTAACATAGTTCTATTATATGCTGCGTAATGTTTATGAAATGTCTAAAATATGTTAAAATGTTTTGCTATTCACCGCAAATGCACCTGGTTGATAAATGGCGCAAATATGATGAAAACTAACAGATATGAATATTCGGTGTTCCATCTAATGTGTCCATTGTTACTTAAATCACCATAATCTAGCTATTCTTTTATATTGTTTTACTATGAAGTTATTTCTATTTGCATAGACTCTAATTCCTATTTTTCTACTTTGAGGTAATTCGAAGTGAACCACGAGGATAAAATAAGTTTATGGATGTTGCTCGGGACTGAATTGAATTGCAAAGAGTGTGAAAAGTCAATTGACAATTTACATATTTCGCTGTTGTTGCCACGATATCTAACAAAACCTTTAAAAATTCCCCCCATAAAGGCAATGTACAATGCGAATGGATGCATAAAAGAAGAATCACTTATGTATAGGTTGGATTGTTTATTAATATTAGGGTCCGTTGCATCCATCCTGTTTGGATTTCATTACAAAAAGTCATATTTCAACACCATAACCTTTTCATTCTTCAACATTTAACCTGCATCTCGATAGTACGTTGTGTGTGTCTATATATGGATGCCCTATGCCAAGTGGAAGGGTTTGTGGCGGAATACAATTTCAAACAATTAAATAAAAGAAAATATTTACGAAGGACAGAATTAAATGTAGCTTTCCAGTGGGCTCACATAGAATCATGCAATGCATAATTGTTTTAACACATGGCACAACAATACAAACTTGATTCGCTACATCTGTCAAGCTTAATTCTAGATTTTAATTACCATTTAGATAAAAGTATATATTTCCAGCATCACATGTCATGAAATATTAGTTTTTTTTTATGATGATACGGTGTCAATCTTTACTTTTTGGTGTGTCTTTTCCCAGACTGGTATAGTGGTTTATTAAAATCTAAACTGTTTAACTACAACAAAATGTTGATAATAAAGCACAGGAAGTAAGGTATTGATGCCGAAAAATACAATGTTACCATTTTCTCATAATCAATAAAACATAGTAATCTGTTTATTTTTTAAAATTATATGATTATTATACAAAAAGGGCATTGATTTTCATGGTATATAGAAGACTACAACCTCAAACAATTTAATAATTTATTACGAAGTCATCTAAGTATTAACCATAATTGCCATAAGAATATGTATATTAATAAGTCCAACCGTTTCATCGCAAAAACATCGAATGCTTTTCCTCGGATGCTTCGTATTTATTCTCTTTCTTATCATATAATCTATAGGATTGTTTAAGCATTGATGAAATAAAGACAATAAAGGTATGTCGCGGATTCCGAGTGCATATATTTAATTTACATATAAACAAACCCGTTTATCTTATAAAATAATTCCTCTACGGAATCAATTGCCTGACGACTTGCAACTAAGATGTCTCGCCATGACTGGGCTTTCGCAATCACCATTTCAGTCCATTAGAGTCACAAGAGACGCTAAGATATATTTCTCGACATTCCATGAAACTGTTAACAACCCTTCCTTAATGAATCCTTTAGTCCTACACAATAGTCGAGTGCGGCATCAAGAACATTATGTTAATCCATTCTTTCTAAGGCCATTAAGGATACAGATTTGCTCCAAAGAGATAGTATTATCCGTTTGTTTGAGCGAGTATCTATCAGGACCATACCCTTAACCGACTACTAACATGTTAACTTGTCCATGATATAACAAAAAAATACAGAAAATGTCCAATATGTTTTTTGTGTCGTTACAGCCAATCCTTCATTATTTTTCACAATTATATAAATGCATTTAAACAAATAATTGAATTCAATTAAAAATGTCGACTAAGGATACACATCCCTATTGATAAATAACTGGAGTATATAAATAAGATTTTATTTCCCATGAAAACCTTTATAATAAGATTAATTTTGATTTATATACACTGCCTGACCATAGCGTATATTAATGTGTATGCAATACTTAATACCATAAGAGTAATAAATGTGAATTTGTTGAGCATAGAGTAAAATAGAATTTGTCACAAATGCATAGATATATGACTTCATCAAATAAACCTACATTGAAAAGGAATCAAGTTTATACAAATTAACTCATTTCTGAATCAGTACGTATGTTTTTTGCAAATACATGTATTTGTAAATGTATGATTGAGTTGTGTTTCGTCTGAAGGTACACCAACGGCTATCGGAAATTCACACAGTTCGGAAGACGGCATTTCGCTGACATCTGATATACGGTAAACATTTGTTTACAATGGCCATTGCTTCTCAACTGACTTTGCGCTTCGGTTGCTTAAACTAACAGAGGACATTGCAATAGCCTTGCAATTTCAAGGCAATATAAGGTTAATCATCCTATACTTATTCCCTCATACTCATACTTGGTACGTCACATTTACAACGTCATAAGTACATGTTTAATAGCACGTCTAGTTAAGGACGTTGTGCGGACGGGTCAATATGTCACGTCGTTGAAATACGTCGTTAAAACGTCATTTAAAGGCAATGATGGGGCGTGTCATTTGTTACATCGTAGCGACGTTCTATTTGCGTCGCGGACGTCGGGACGTAAAACTACATGGTCAGGACGTTCTTAGAAGGCTGTTTGCCAAGAGGGTTCTAGCTTCTCTCATCAATGTCCCCGATTGACACGTTTACATTATAAGCAAACCATGTGAACGTTTTGTAGCTAAAGGCTGCATCTTTAACATCCCAGTGAACACACTAGTTTACCATGACGTCGTGTAAAACACATGGCTCACTAGAAAGTCATGCTTTGTGACTTCGTACCATGTCATTTTTACCTCATATTTATGTCATATTTCTATTCGTATATGACGTCTTTGGTAAATAATACTTTTATTTAGGGGTGATGTCATATTTTTCTATCACATGGGAAAATGACGAAAAAAGAGGTTTTATTTTTTTAAGCTGACGGGTTCCGAATGCAATGTGGTCCTTTTTACCACAAAACAAACGCCATACGTATGACGTCACTCCAAGCGTAAAACAAGGTACAAAACGTAGCTCATGTGAAGTCATGGTTCTAGTGAATCATGCCTTTAATATGATTTTTTATGAGCCCATGTGACTTCGCCGTGTCGACTGGGGTCATACGTAGATAGTTTCATAAATATATCCTTTAAAGTCATTCTGAACAGCATATTAATATATTTTCCAAGTTTAAGAACCGTTGTCACTACCTATGTGGACTCCCTAATCGTTATACTTCAGAATCTGTGCTCAATCGCTTGACGCTTCTCTTCTGGCCATGCAATAAATGCTCTAAAGATTCTCTAAATGTTGATATACCGGTTACATGCAAGACAGGCAAATTAATATTGTAGCTATCAATGTTTTGATGACTTGAAAGTATTTTATATAATTTAAAATCTGAGTATTTACGATATTTTGAACATTATAGTTTAAATAAACACGAGCACTACTTCCTTTTAAAAAAAGCTGGAAACATATGGAGAAACAAACTACGTGTTAAAATATCCCTATCATATCAAATGTATGGGTCTAGATTTGTATTTTATCATTTATAGTGTGGTTTAGTACAGAAAAAAAATGAAATTTTGTTTGCAGCCGGTACATAGAAATATAGAATTTCAATATATAAGCACTGATAGATGAAACAAATATATTTATTATTATTATTTTTAATGATTTAAATAATTAAAAATCTATATTCTATTTGCATTTATTTCAAGAGATTGTTTCACTTAGATTGTATGCAATTGCAAAATTGGGACGAAAGGTATTTACTTTCATTGTATATTTTTAATACATTCGAACAATCTATAGAAGCCCTGATTTGTTGTATATTGATATTAGTATGTACATTTGTATGTGTGCATGTGTTTGCATTGATGAATATTTATTTTTGGAAGAAAACTAATTATCCAAATCCTGATATCTAAATTCCTTGCTATATATTTCGAAATAAAAAAAAACAATCAGCCTTGGGTCCTGAAAAGGTTTCATTTTTTAAAGAAAAAAAAACATCGATATAGGAGCAATTGTATTATGGTTTAAATGGTTTGTACTATGAAGGAAATTTGGTAGAAAACAGCATTTGGATGATTAGTTTTTATTCCAATGACGATGGCTAATAAGCACTACCTTGACTTGAAACTAATGTAGATAAACTACGTGTGGTATTCTTTTGAATTAATGAAATATAAAATATCTTAGCCACCCACTTATATTTCATTTTCGATTATTGTCATATTCCTTCTATCAATCATTGTAACGGTCGAGCAGGTTTAATAAAGGATGTTTACGCGTTGATGAATTACATGTATTATAGGCATTATAAGCAATGAAATAAAGATCACCTATATTCAAACTTGTTTATCTTGTTACAATTTGTAGCAACTCTCAATCGTGCAAAAACTCAAGAAATACCAACTATAATTAAGCATCTTATGTTTGTTACATCCTTCTTACTACAATTGAGTTTTTGGAAAGTGACAAATAAATAACATAATGAAATTTATTTTTTTCATCCTTAAAAATGAAATAATTCTAATGTAAATAAATGAAAACATATATAACTATATATTCCACGTCAAAGCTTCCATTTTAATATAAAGAATTCTTTGAGTAACACAATTTGTCGAGAAATCTAGTGCACGCCGCAGAAAATTATTGGATGTGATTGAATCAATCTAAAAAAGTAAAGATAAGGTAGACCCGGTGGTTTTGGACACTTCTGGCCCCACCACTGTTGTCCCTACCACTTCCGCCCCTTCTACTTTGGTACGTTTTTGACATTTCGGTCCTTTTTAAAAAAGAATTTGCCCCTTGCCCTAACACTTCGGCACCGTATAAAAAGACACTTTGGTCCCTCGTAGAATATACTTCGGACACTCACAAACAATACACCTCGGCGCCAACCACCTCCGCACCTACCACTTTGGTCCCTTAAAACATTTAAAATCAGTTGTCACTATTTTTCTTTGAATTTTGAAATACAATTATATCGATGGCTCGGCTGCATAACATCAAAACATAAGACACTTAGGCCCCTAGCTAGCAAAAACTACATCGGCCCCTCTGACATGACACTTCGGCCCCTGGTAAAAGACACTTCAGTCCCTAAATTTTTACACCAACCACTTCGGCCCCTTGGAATCATTTTAAATAAAAGAACCATATTTTAGCCAATTTCATGTCATAAAATGTAAATGTTAGATAGTAATGCACATTTTAAGTCCAGAATGATCCTATTCCAACTCCGATTCTTCTAATTTTGAAGGTTTAGTAAAAGAGTAAAATGTTTCAAAATTTGATCTAATGCGACTGTATGTGATTTTCATCAAAATGAGAAAACTTTGTTATAATATTTTAAAACGAAAAAAAAAACTATATCAATATATATCCCCAAACCCTGGGCGATTTTACGAAAATAAATAGTTTTTATATTTGAATAATTGCCCCATCTAACTAAAATATATAATCAAAATAGATTGTGAAAATAGCATAAACATGTAGTGAATCAAGGGCAAAATGGCCCCGGTCAAAATGGCCCCAATGTTGGCATCATAGGTCATAATGGCCCCGGTGGTAATATTATCCAATGTATAATTATTGTATTTTCGAGTTAAGTCCCAATTGCAATGCATACCTTTGCTTCGCATGCATCATGATCATGTACTTAATATTACTGGTGCCATTTTGACCGGGGCCATTTTGAACTATGTTGCCATAATAGGACCATTTCGACCCGGGCCATTTTGACCGGATACAACATGTAGTATATGATGATTCATTTATGAGAAGAAAAAAAAACACAAATTAAAAAAAAACTTCGTTTACACAAAGTTTATGTGTCCCTTTATTTCCATTTGTATAAGAATAATTATTAATTTTGATGGTTTAAAAGTCATTTTAGAAGGGGCCGATGTGGTAGGGACCGAAGTAGTATGGACCGAGTTTCCTATACTAGGGTCGAGGTGTCTTTTGCGAGAAACCGAAGTGTATTTTGCTAGGGCCGAAGTGTCTTGTCAAGATGGGCCAAAGAGTCCTTTATAAACGGGCCAAAGTATCCAAACCATACCCCCTCCCATTGTTTTCTAAATATGAGCATTGTAAAACTTAAATGCAATATATATACAGTAAACGCGCTTTATAACTTTGCCACTCCACGCCCGCACGCTTAAAACTCCACGCCCGCACGCTTATTACTCCACGCTTAAATTCATTTTTGCCCACGCTCGCACGCCCGCACGCCTGCACGCCCGCACGCCCGCACGCCCGCACGCCCGCACGCTTATGTGTGTGTATATAAAGGATGCGAGGCATAACAACTAATCATTCTGCTATATGCCTAGATTATCAGTTGAGCAGCTACCAAACCAATACCTTTACTACCTTTATTAAATAATTAATTCCTTTATTTCTTAAGATTTAACTGATGTCTAGCATTTCATAATCTTATATTGAAGTATTATTTTATGAATACATATTCGTTAAATAGAATTTGTACATTAAATTACCCCTTATCATAATTATAAGAATCTAATGCTGAAATATTTGCACCAAATTGTTTTAAGTTACCTTTACTATAGTAAATGAATAATTTATTTTGTCTAAATGATAAATAGTTAATGCGTTATATTCTCATAGTAATGGCAGCAACCCCAATAGTGAATAACATGGTAAACATTTAAAACATTTATCTATCGTAAGTTTAATCTGCGAAAGAAATTGAAATAAAAACACCTATAAGTGAACACTCAAAATAAATTGTTCTTGAACTTTAAGCAACACTTAAAGCAGTCTTAAGCACCTGACAAGGCGCATGGGGCCGGCCGAATAACTAGGTGTTTAGAAAAATATTGTTTTACTATTAAGAATATATTCGTTATATGTGTATTACAATAATTTATTAAATGTGATATACACATTCGACCTGATCATGTTTGTTTATCCACGCCCGCACGCTCGCACGCCTGCACGCCCGCACGCCCGCACGCTTAAAACACTCCACGCTTAAATCGAAATTTCTCCACGCAAAATTTCTTTCTTGCGCACGCCCGCACGCCCGCACGATGCAAAGTTATAAAGCGCGTTTACTGTATGAAAGCACACTAAAACAAGTCTCAAATCCATTGCTGAGCACTTTCAATGAAAACTCAATGTGGAGACACAAGCAGAATATACAATCGTGATTACACCCGACCTCAGACTAATAA
>LQRL01089443.1:609-13933 GCA_001703475.1 Hydroides elegans
ATATATTCCAGACCATTACTGATTACCATTGAGTCGAAGACGGTGCTATATGAAAACTCATATTGCCTTTTCTTATCGTTCGAGTTTCAGTTTCATTATTACAACACGAACCTGGGGTTTCATTTGGCTTTAATGAGATTTTTAAAAGAAACACAAAATCACTTAATTGCACTTGTCTTTTATTCCCTTTTACGTCAAGCCACTTGATTAGAATCTTCATTTCCGCTGAACAAAACCTGAGTCCCTATGCAATAATTGAATATGCTTTCAATTACCAAAGATCATCAATATCGAGATGAACGTCTAGGTCTCATCCTTTTTCTCCAATTAAAATCGAGATAATGTCAAATTAGTAGTGTCTACGTAATGGAATCGAAAGACCAACGCTCACGTTGGAGAGTGGATTGCAATGACACATAAAAAATGACGGATATATAAATCCTCGTAAGGCCACCCAAGAATATACTTTAAGAAACTGTTTTCTTCTTACAAAACAGATAACGTGGGCTATTAACGCTAGTGAGAAGCTCACTAACACATAAAAATTGAGATATAGTTTTCCTTTCAATAACGACCTTTTAAATAAGCTTTTATCACTATGCACACTCTAGATACAAAAATGCGGGGCCGAAAAAGCTACCTTGAAGTACACCATGTACTGAAATGTCCCTCCTTCCCAAGTAAAACACATCAATGCACAATACACAGTGCACTAAAACTTCAAAGCGATTCGAAAATTAGGCCGCATTCAGTACATTATTACTCGCATTTCCGGCCGATCCAAAAACTCCGTAATGAATCTGAACATGAAGACGGATATAAGAATGAAAGAAATAAGGGGAGTTTGTCACGTAAGCTGACCCTAAAAGCCACCATTTGTTTTATTTACAGTATTACAGAAGGGACTGGGGCTTGTTGAGTGCAATTCTAGGGGCGCGCTTCACAAACGCAATGACATTATGGGAAGTGCTATCAGGTCTCTTTGCTTTTTATGACGTTGGTAGAGCATCAAAGAGCCTTTGCCCTATGGTTTTGATGTGTCCCTGTTATTGTAACTACATTGTACTATTGTTGGTATAGAAGACCAATCTCTTCTCTTGTAACAGAATTAGTTGAGAGAAAGAATAAACCGTGGTATTCTGGTTTGAAATAACTTTCTTATCAAATGTCCAGTCGTAATATTTCACAGTTCAGGCAACCAAACACGAACGATCACGAGCGACTTTTGGCAAAGGGTTAGGCGCTTTATATTTGTTAAACTCATATAATATATTACACCAAATGCTTGCAATATATTACAGCAACAATGCATAGTGATCCATCTTAAAAGGTATTGCATTCCAGGCGATAGATCTGTCAATCTTACCAGAACCAAATGGTTTCCTAATAATGCATGCGTGTTTGTAGATTCGTCACACATTACACCAATTAGTGACGCAATAAGATGGGATAAGCCAACAAAACTTGTAAAGTAGAATCGACTTGTTTTCCTCGAATTTCCTCAGTTTCATATATGCAACTATCTGCTTAGTAGTCATAAATGGTCAGCTTAGTAAGCATAATCATGTGGACACACCAGCTTAAATGGAATTCTACCTGGCACAAAAGCAATCATTAATCAATTAACTGTCCGACTGCTGTTAATTTTCTTATAAATGCGTCACAATCGATGATTGCAAACAATTATGTAAATACTTGAGATAGAGCTGAGTAGTTATTCTGTTGACGCGTTCGTTGAATTATTTATGTCGTTTTATGCTCCGATGCCAAGAAGGGGGTTCTTAGTAATTCTTGGGCCAGATGATATCATATTGGAAATTACCTGGAAATTGTTAGAGAATAAGAGTTGCCAGGTTAAACGGGATTTGGGTGAGGTTGGGACATTGTAGAAGTGTTAATCTACTTTGAGTAAAGGGTTAAATATAGAATAAGCGCAAATCAAAGGCCATGTTAGGTCTACCCGACCATTTAACCCATATCTATGCAATAATAAAACCCAGTACGGACGTCTCCAAAAGGATTCTCTTTGCAATTCTCATACCTGTTTCACCCGTCCTTATCGAAAAATTAAAATAATAATAATAACAATAATATAGCAATCGGATTTAACTTGTAGAATCGGCGCACTTATCATACTATGCCTTCATATTAAAATGGGATGTTTGTGTCATGTACAAAAACAGACCGGAATTGTTCCCCTTTCGTGCATTGTTCCATAATGAGGTGAGCCAAATCATGTGTGACCTTGACACAAACCATTGATGGAGCAGCTGCGAATGAGTGACGAGACTTATATGCGACTACAGCCCTGAGATCAGCCTCGTTTTAGAGTTACACTTTCTTGCTGATCAGCTACTCAAAACAAGACTGTCCAAGGACAGTGTGCCACAACTTGCACAAATATTGCTGCGATATAAAGGTCAGTTATAAAAGTCAATAAGTTTTTAATCTAGAGTTTCAACCATCAATTAACACGTTTAACAAAGCTACAAATCTATTTTATTTATTTTGGTACACAAAATATTGAGCATACATTCATTGCAGTCACACTTTCATAGTGATTGTATCATTAGGTTTCCATTAATAATTGTTTTCTATTTTTATTTCAGTAAATGATATCTGACAAACATTTTTTAAAAATATTTTTCTTGGCGTGAATTATCGAAAATGTAGTATTATTTGTTTCTTTTTCTTTGCTTGTAAATCTTTTTAAGGCACATGTTAGTTTTTACATTAACAAATTTATAATGTTCACAAAAGCAATGTTAAAATACGACGCACCATAGCACATTTGCGACTTCCAAATAACAACACTTTACACTATTATGTTTCTCACTAAATTTTAATACAATGCTAAGGTCTATCATTTGCTTGCCTTACAATATCTTAAATGGTAAGCAATCGCACGGTTAGTGTAAAATAACGCCATTTAAGACATGCGCATTTGAATCCACGTTACGGGAGGAAATTTAGTATGTGAAACGCATATAATGCAGGAGTGCAAACCACACATCCCGAAAATGGTTTAATATTCAATCTGACTGGTGCCTCTACATTGACCAGTCTATAATATTTTTTAATTTGCGAATCTTTATTGCAATACATATATGACAAAGCAATGAAGATAGACAGATCCTTATTATGTTCCACTCGCCGTGGGTCACGTGACGTAAAGACGCGGATGATCTTCTATTTTCGCTCACTTAATTGAGGAAGATGAGGACAGTTATCCCGAAAATGTTTTATTTTTTTTAAGAGCTTATATAAGCACAACTGCTTACATAAGCACACCCTGAAGAGTTGAAACCCTAAAGATTGGTATAAAAAATCCGCATTCAAATCCGTCCACAATCTTCGGAGGAGTAGCGATTTTAGAAAAAGTTTACTAACTAAACAAATAAATAAATAACGGCAAAGTGGTGGGACAAACCCCGGTTTGCTTCGCAAGCCGTGGCTAATAACTGACAAGTTCATATTTGATCGATAATTATGATAATGGGCCACAATGTGAAGCGGATGTAAATATGTCACCGTGTCATAAAGCTAAACAAAATCATGCGCCCCATAATGGTTGAATTCTTCAATTATATACATTGTATTCTAAGCAGTCATTTATAACGCCAAACGTCACTCATTTGAACGGATCCGTAATGACTGAATTATCACGTAACATACTAACATCAATAGAGACATATCTCACGAGCTCAGCCATGCACACACGCACAGATAGGGCCTCATCATCATGGAATCCTCATCATCACGAGACCGGAGACAGGGTTTCCTAACATATATAGAGCGAAGCCACTCATCCATTATTAATAGTGTTGCCGACATTAAGTTACACCTGTATGTACAAACAAGACTACGAGATTGTAACTGGGTTATAGCCCCCGAGAATATTAGGGTGGGCTGGGAGTGTCAACCGTTATTAGCTTTATTTGTTTTAATGTGACACAATTTTTTTTTTACTTTGCTTGAAAAAAGAAAGCACATAACGCGTCACACGATTTCTGACTAAACAAATCTTAATTTCCCTTAAAAACACATGTGACACAATGACGACTATACATGCATGTAAGTTTTAATTAAAATTTTATACATGTAGACGTTTTAACCACTTAATCACCTTAAATTATATACATGTATTTTCTTTGTATGACAATATCTCAATGATTTTACTATGCATATGCTTCAAATTTATACAGTTTATACATAAGTCATTTTTGAACGTAATGGACTTCTAAAATTAACATTTTTAACATTAATTTTCATTATAAATGCTCACATTCAACAGCAAATATTAACATTTATAATACTGCTTATTCCACTTTTTCGCCGGTGTATTTTTTTCTGCAAGTGGCATTGTATACAATGACATGTGAAGCGTCTTATTGACTTTTATAGTCTATAGATGTCAATAGGTATACTTAACCTTATGCATTATGGTGAGAAGTCTACTAGATCTATTCTTTTTAGTGAAGCTTGATTGGTCTTTTGGTTATGTGGTGTATCGACCTCATGCATTAAGGTGAGAAGTCTATTGGTCTAGACTCTATTATCATTCTTAAATGAATAGACTCTTAGTACTGGACTCTGGCAAGGCAACGTAAACTCATGTCTTTTGATTTAAGGTGTGGCAGGGTTGCACCTAAGAGGTCGTTTTAGACTACACTCGCGCGATTGATAGAAATCTACACTGTGACGATGCAACACATATTTGCGTTTAAATACCAACATTTTGCGCGCACGACTTCGGCGCTCGCATATAACATGAATATTCCCAATATCGCGCGCGAATGCAAATTTGCCCACGCTAGTGTGGTTTTGGAGTAAGGTGCATTCCTGACAGTGTGGTGTTCGTGATGAAAAAACAATAAAGTAAAATAGGGAATTTTCAAAATGTCAAAACAAAATTATAAACGCAAAATAAAACAAATGGCCGCTGTTTAACAAGTGAAAGCAAAATTCAAAGGCGAAAAGAACTGGATGACACCGAAAATGAACAAGGAATTTTTTATGAAACACGGAAAGGCCCCAACCGCCCCCAGGATTAAAAGGAGTACTAACTATCTCGTATATGACCATGTTGTAAAAATCACAACTTTCGGGCATTTCGACGAATTCGGCCAACTGTCCGTAGCCGAATCCGGCCTAAACCACACATATTTACACCAATACCTTTCATTTGAGCATATATCCAAGGTTATATGACCTTCCGTTTAAAAGTTCTAGCCCGTACAGGCACAAGTTTAAAAAAAAAAAACGTTTTTTTTTCGACAATTTTGACTAACTTCACCACCGAACATTGGCCTTGCATAAATGAACCTTCATTCGCTACTATTTGTCCAGAATGCAGGTCGAAATAAACATTCATATGCATTCAACTTTATTTCTGAGAAACTTACTGTATTAAATATGATAATCAGTATATTAGACTTTAAGTGTGGAGTATTCAGCAATCTAGTAAAGTTTTGATGAATTGATATTTAATCTAAGTGAGTAGATATCCTTATGTCATATCGTTACCATTAAATTGTGTATAATGATTCAAATAATAAGCATATTCGGCACTACGGCGAAAAAGTGGATGACTAAATTCAAGTCATACCTTAGAATGTGCTAAGAGTTTATGTTTATTTCCATATCATATCTTTAAGAAACTGTTATAATATTATTAAGAAATGATTTATGTATAAACTGTGAAAATTTCAAGTTTTTATGATGGGTAGTTTACAGTTAATCCAAATTCGAATAAAATTGATACATGAAAATCGTGGCGATTAAGTGGTAAAAACTTCTATGCATTTTCAATAAGACTTTATCCAAAAAAGGGACAGGTATGAGTAAAATATATGTGGAATAAAACTCAGGAGTTCCTACGCATGAAATCAAACATTTACAGGCTAAGTTCATAGTATGTAGCTTAAGAAAAAAGATATGCTCTTAGTTACACAGTAGCACTGTGACAGATGAGGAAACGGTGTGCCAAATGATATCAAATGACGTCCAAAATACAGCGAAACATGATACCTCCAACAAGGTCTTACCATTTCAGTGTCATAATACGGAAAACATTAAGTTCATTTATAAATCATACAATATAGTACGAGTAGCCCACGGGCACAACAAAAGGTGTGCCCGATTATCTTTGATTATGGCGACCATTTATGTATCACTTAACAGTCGTATCCAACGGTATTTATGCCCAAGGCAAATAGCCAGGGTTTCCGTTACTATTGCTATTTATCACACGTTTGAATCCACATTTGCCATCATATATAGTTTGATCACGCAGGTATTTTCTTCGTTAAATGCGACATGGGCTTCTACAGTGTGTCCATAGACTCGAAAGCCAAAGTAGACTGGTTATCGGCATTAAATCATTATCAATAATTCATGTCACGACCCGTGTTCGAGTTTTCACCGACAATACGTGGGTGCTCCTGATAAAAGAGCTCTTAGAGGTGAAAGATGAAAAAAAAAAAAAAGAAAATAAATAAAGTCTAGCTTGATTAATTCAACACTGTAGGCCTATCTTTTTTAGCTGAATGTATTTTTGTTGATAAAATACAGTGAATCAACATGGGATTCTATCGGATGTTATATCAATAATGGTTACAATTACAATAGCATCCATGCAATACTGCATTTGAAACGACCTACTTTATCAATTATTATCCTTTAATTAATTATGCTCACTCAGGCAATAGAGGATCCATTACCCATAAAACAACAGAATAACAACATAAAATCTACTTTTTATCAATGAACA
Source organism: Hydroides elegans (assembly GCA_001703475.1). Classification (NCBI taxonomy): domain Eukaryota; kingdom Metazoa; phylum Annelida; class Polychaeta; order Sabellida; family Serpulidae; genus Hydroides; species Hydroides elegans. The sequence continues at coordinate 7,382 of LQRL01089443.1, forward strand.
ATCGAAGGGTTCAATGTATAAAGGTGCAAAGTAGGTTTTACTGTATTGATAGAACTACTCCAAATATTATATAACCGGTCTGTTTTATAACTTCATGTATTTCTCATCGGATTTTCTCACAGAAACGTTGATAATGATTGATATGAAGGTTCAATAGTTTCATATGACATGGATTAGAAGTCAAGTGACAAATCTTAATTACAGGCGCAATATCGTTCTATATTGAGTTACGAAATCTTATGCACGGAATCCTTCAATTGCATTGATCCCGAAAACGGCATTTATTCATCTTCACTGGTGCCGCAATAAAATAAATAAAAAAAAAATAAATAAATAAATTGATTGAAGTGATCCCGAAAACGGCTTTAATTTCCGTCTCAACTGGTGTCGCATCTCAATAGATTGATGCCACCGGCCAAAAGGCGACCTGTGTTGCGAAACCAGAAGCGGGACAATCCCTATGCAATCCATCAAAGGCATTTAACCTTGGGACAGCTACAAAATCTTTCACTTAATTGGCCAATATCGCTCAGCTATAAATAGCCATTTCTTAAGAAATCCATCGGAATTTCTCAAAAATTAAATGGGAAATATGTTGAGTTTAAATGTTTGTCTAGACATTGGACACGACGCTTGCTATGCCTACCATCTCTTCTGAAGAGCTCAATTTTCGAAAAAGAAACGAAAAAATATTTAGAACTCTTAACTTTTAAATGTTTGGTGAGACATCGCAAAGAACGATTGCTATTGCTACCATTGGTTTCGTAGGACGTTAAATCTCCATAGAAGCTGTATAAACCAAAACTGGCCTGTATGTAGACGGGACACATCTTTTCCTATAACTTAATAGTCTATAAACCATTATGGGTAAAATAAGATAAAGGAAAAGTTGTTGGGTCGCGATGGATCTGGGTTAACGATGATTTATTGGAAATCCATTGCACTAAAAACTATTTCTTTTTCGAGATATTTTATTTTGCCAGCCTTATCTATACTGCTTCTTAGACAATAAGAAACTATTATTGTCACCTTAGGAATATCGAAAGGGAAAAGAAGCTTTAGATAAATTGATATATCTGAGAACTGCAACCAAAGTGTCATAAAAGAGACATCATGCTATAAAGTCTAGTAGAACCTATTGAACATAAATATTGGTTGCAGATTATGTACGATTTCCAAATAAGAATTCTGAAACAAAAATAACAATATTGGTTTCGCCTTTGATCAACGAGAAAAAATATCAAAAGGCCATTTTTTTTCACTTGCATTTTGATTTTTTACAATGTCCTGTATGAAACGCAATACCAGGATCATTATATCAAAGAATGTCACAAACGATTCTAATTATGATGTCAATGTAGGACACCCATGAACCAATACAACTATAAATACCATAACACACGCACATAAAGTATCAAAAAGCGCCTACAATAAAAACGACAATGGTAAACCTTATGGAATTGTAATCGTTACGATCCGGTCCCCCCTTTTATCCTATAAAACAATCGCACAGTTTAGTAGTATTTTAGGAGGCAATTGTGCAATATACAGAGTTTGATTGTCGATGAAAGTCGGGAGCAGCAGCAACAAAAACAGCCCTGAGAATTAATCGAAACAGAGTCTAGATCGGATTATATACAAGGAGAGACGCCATGACAGGTAATGTATTGCATTGGACTTTGGGGTCTGTGTTTAGGCTCTATATCAATATTAGAAGGAGGCTTTAATTCCAACACAATGCCACTAAAGGACTCCTGACCCACAGTAAGATAAACTGGAACATGGCCGGGTTGCTATCAAAACATAGTGTAGGGCGGCTGCGGTACCCGACTTAAACAATGATTCCAGACCGAGGGCCTACATTCAATATACAGGTACACGAATAAGACAAAGCAGAAAGAAAATGATACATATATTAAACGAATACCACTTTATCAATGTAATCTCAAAAGAGATGAGGGAATTCATATGCATCGCATTGCTATATACAAATCTATTAAGTTATATTATAGCAATGGTTTATCGAAATCATCAATTTAGATTTCAAACAAACACAGTAAAGTTGTGGAATCGAATCCCTGAGCATTGGCAGAATCCCTTTAAAGCATCGGGGCCAATGAAAAATCGACTTGTACTTGAGCCTTGATACCGCTGAGAATTCTGGGCAATTTCTGGTTACACCCTACCCGTTACAACTGATGCTATTTGCAGCATACAGACACCCATCTTTTTCCTGACTCGAAACTAGAAAGGATGCCCTTGCTGCACTAAAATAAACCTCCCGCTAAAACAAACCCATATATTTGTTAAGACATTGGAATGCATTCATTTTAGGTTCCTTCCCATCAATTAAAATACACATCCACCAAACCTCGAAGTTATATTAACGTACCACCAAAAAAGGACCAAAATTTCAACGCTTACATAGAGTCTAGAGGAACGAGGTATTATTTCACGGAGGCTTCTTTTGACTTATCATCCGACCTTGACTCAATAGAAGGAGGCCCTAGGAAAAATATAGTTCCCGCCTTGATATCATATCAGGCAATGTTCGAGTTACTCACATCGTCGGCAAGAGAGGTTTTATCTCAAGGAGGTTTCTTTTGATGCAACGACCGACCTTGACTCGATAGAAGGAAGCCCTGGGAAAATTATTCTCGCCTTGACATCATATCAGGCAATGTGCGAGTTACTCCACGTCGATCGTCGGGGGTGAGTCGCAGGGTTTAACGAACGAAATTACAATGATGCAAAATCGCTAGGGAGCGAACGGGCAATTCGTCTTTTTCCGTGGATTGAGACTCAATCTATTTAGTACAGTGTTGTAAAAGGGGGTGTTGAAGAAAAATGTGTGAATTATTTGTGTCATCGATCAAAAGATGGATGCTCGCATTGCGTTGTACAAAAAGTAATATCACAAAGTGTGTTTCTAGGTCTTTTAATCACGTCTAGTGAATCGTTGCTCCTTTGATTTTTTATGCTTCTGAGAAAGCAAATAATATATAAGTATCAATTTAGATTGAGTATGACATCCAAATAAAGTGCAACGATATCACTTTCTTGCTGCAAATAAAAAAGTCGTTCTCTATTGCTAAAAATAAATAATTAAAGACTGCTCACTGTAAGGAGCATTATAATGACCAAGAGAAAAAACTCACAAAAACTTACATTTGAATTGGTACTATCCCTGGACGGCTGTTTCTGCACCCTTTTCACGATATCACCCCATCTCGCAGCACCCCCTGCTCCACCGGCCAAAGAAGCACCTTTCCCACCCTTTTTCCGGTGAATACACACGGGAGCCACCTTTGGTGTCGATGTCTTGACCGGCGAAAGGGGCTCTGGGTGCTCGGATGCATCGAGGAGCTCCGGTTCATCTTGGAAGGACACGCGTTTCTTGGTTGAGTCAAAGGAGGTGTTGGGCGGATTGAGATCAGTGTTTGATGCGTTATTATTAGGGATTGAATCATCTTTCGAGTTTTGAGCGCGAAGTGAGTTCTGACTGGGACTGGGCGATATTAGGTTATGTGACGATATAGAGGCAGTGCGAAGGCGGTTCCAGATTTGTTGCGAGACGGTTGAAAGACTTGTGGAATTCGCTCCACCTCCGTTCGTAGAGGAGGTTGCTGAATCGACGGAACTTACGCGTAACTTTGACCACATGGAATGCGTAACAGCACCGAGATTGAGATAATTCGAATCCTCCGCATTTTGGTCCTTCACCGAACTATTTTCCGTACTACTTTGCGCAGCTTCAAGATCATCATCAAATATGGAGCTTGACGACAATAAGCTGTTCATGCGATTTGGTGTGGACGCGTATTCATGCGATAAGGAGGGAGTGATGAAGTTCTCACTGTACACAAGCGGGGATTCCGGGGATGAAACTGGGGATTCAGGGCAGTCAATAAACACAGATACCGGTGGTATCTTATCTTGTGCCGCACCATGCACAACTAAATGAAATTGGTCTCTTACGGAACGCTCATTCGTCGGCGTGTCCATTAAATCTAAGTAGTCATGTTCACCATTTTGATCGCAGATACCTGAATCGCCTGTTGGGTCCTTGAAATTATGGTCTTCTTCAGCGGGAGCAGCTATTATTCGGTCTTCAATGTTGTCATCATTTTGGTCTACTAACAAATCAAAGGGATTCACGCGTATATTCATTTTTGGAAAGACTTCATCATCGTCCTTTGCCATCTCACTACCTTGACGATCGAAGCTTGAATTATCGAGACTATCTTGCTCTATACAGTGACCATTATTATGTACATATTGCTTAGCATTATAAGGCTTATCCTCAGTATTATGATTTTCTTCAATATCATCACCATCAACCCTCTGTTGCTGTGGCTGAACCAGTTCAAAATGCAGCGGTGGAAAAGCAGCCAAGAAATTATCATTGTGATGCACAACCGACTGTCTTTTCAGCGCTGGTTTCTGTCCACCGCCATTACCAACCACTTTATGGTTTCTATGCTTTACTTTACGCTTACAACGGTTACCAACTTTATTCACATCCTGTGCGGACGTATCACAATCCGTGTCTGAATTCTCCGAATAATCCCCGTCCGTTTCCTCGCCCCCATCATCGGATCCCTCGGTCAGGAGGACGTTTTCATCGCCGAGGCTATTGGCTACACGGGGCGCCATCTGATTGAAAGCCTGACCCGCTTGTTGTGGTTTCGGTTTCGGCAGCAATGTCGTGACGATGACCCGCGGTGCCATACCGGGACAAAGCAGACCGTACATATTGCCCATGCTTGATTTGGTGAGCGACAAAAGGGCCAACAAAACAGAGTATGCAGTGGGAACAATGGCCGATAATAAGGGATAGTTTATGCTTGTATATACGCTTGCACTTGCATGGATATCCGAATTGAGCTGTCCCAATGTGATCAACAAAATGGGAGATGCTGGAACAATGGGCGATAATAAGGGATTGTTTCTGTCTTGATAGGCCTTTATATGGGTATCCAAATAGAGATGTCCCAATGCGGTTATATCATTGATGTATTGGTATACATGTATATCATAGTGAATATGAGCAAACCTATAGTTTAGATCATAGAAAATATGGGCAAAACTATAGCATAGATCATAGATAATAATATATGCGTATTTTGGAATGCGGTTCCACAAACCCAAGCGGACTCTTTTCGTCTGCTTTAATGCGACTACTCGGTATAGTTTATATGCAATAGCAGACGCTATGGCGAATAAATCATAGAGAATATAAAGCACTTTAGCTATGGTGGCATCAGTGGCTTTGCTTCGTATATTTTCTGTGGCAACAGAGCTAAGTTGACAGGTGTACATGATGAAAGAGGGAAAACAAATCGTGTCTCCTCATTTCAAGCGGTGGCGTGTGCGAACTTTCAAGCGATGGCGAATATAAAAGCAATGGAGAATTTTGAAGTGATGGCGAATTCGCAACAAACTGAGCGGTAAGAGCCGAAGTATCCCTTATAAAGCAGTCGAAAACCATCACCATTATTGGGGAAACATTCTGGTTGAAATATAGCCGTTGCGGACCCATTTCGGTGGTTCGCATATCGCACACCCCAAAACATTCATGTTGATTCCACTGGCCTGGCCTAAGCTCGTTGATGCAATTATCCATTTACGAATATGCTACATGTATATCCAACAATTCCAACTTCGCGATGACAACGCTAAGTTAAATACATCCAATTATACGTATGAAGTTGCTACAAGCCCTAATACACGGGCGTCCAAAAGCCATTGTATAAGGACAGGACTTTCATCTGTATCCATTTAGCAATTCCACAGTTAACATACTCAGCTCAGCTCTCACAAGGTTTTATCCATTAAATGCTTCGTGACAACTATGGTACTACACCGTATGTAGGTTAATATGCCTGTGTAATTCAATATGTTGCTTTGTATTCTGACGTCCACAAAATTTTACCTTTCAAATATCATTATTTTATAATAATCAGATTTATAAATAATCTTTATTATGATACCTATATCATCAAAGGGTATCCTGGGTCTTCTGAAATACCAAATTCTATACACGTTTTTATTCTACTTTATTTTTTTCGTTTCTGTATTCATAACGAATTCTTTGTAAAAGCAATCTCACTTTTGAGAATGATTCACAGTATCCCTTATTTGAATCAAACTATAAACATTTATATCAAAACACTAGTTATTACAGCTTTATATTATGAAATATCCATCTTTTTATTTTTTTAATATTTTCATATTTCACATCCCTTGCCAATCCCATTTTCAAAGTGGCTATCCATATTTAGTACAAAGCAATCAAACATGTTATGTTTTGCAACCCTATTATTAATTGTATCCATATACACACATCCATAAACATTATATTCCAATACAAAACATATACCAGACCACCATCACCCTCTCTCTCTCTACCATTTCAGACCCGAATGCCATATAAGACATAGAGCCGTATAGCGTGGGAAATGGCTCTGGAAAACGGAGAGATGGGATTAAAGGGGGAAGACGGCTGGTATATGGGGAGGGGGGGGGTCGAAACTGGGTATGCTTGGAGAG
>LQRL01089463.1:3581-15407 GCA_001703475.1 Hydroides elegans
TTACATGTACTCAAGAGTAACAATAGCAAAGAGTATTGGGACCTCTTAAGCAAATCATCTAATGTTCGTAAAGAAAGTTCTGTTAATATGAATATAAATGTATTTATAGAACATTTTAGAAAATTGGGTAATTCATCAGATGTTTGTAATCAAGAAGCTTGGGTCTTGAACGATCATAATATTCAAGGAAATGAGAGCTTAAATAGAAGTTTTACTGAAGAAGAAATATGTAAAGTGGTTAGCAAATTAAAAAATGGGAAGTCCCCAGGCTGTGACTTTGTAATAAACGAGTTTCTTAAATCTTCGTTTCTAAGCTCTCTAAAATAATTTCTATGTTATTCAATGTAGTATTACACACTGGCCATGTTTTAGATGAGTGGTCTATTGGTTATATTATACCAATTTATAAAAATAAAGGTGATAAGCAAAACCCGGATAATTACAGGGGTATTACCTTGCTCAGTTGTATAGGAAAACTATTTACGTCTGTATTGAATTATAGCCTTAACAAATATCTGGAGGAGTATGGTTTATTAGGTAAAGAACAAGCTGGTTTTAGAAGTGGTTATTCCACTAGTGATCACATTTTTGCTATGGATATATTAATAAATCTGTACTTGTCTAGCAATAAAAAGTTATTCTGCGCCTTCGTCGATTATCGAAAGGCTTTTGATTCTATTGATAGGGTTTTCATGTGGCAAAAACTATTAACAAATAATATTGGTGGCAGATTTTTGCAGGTCATATATAATATTTACAAAGATGCCAAATCAAAAATCAAAATGCACGATAAGCTCTCAATTAATTTCTTTAAATGTAATGTGGGCGTGCGTCAGGGTGAGAATCTTTCGCCTGTGTTATTTGCAATCTATTTAGATGACTTGCAAGAGTTTGTTTCTAGACGATATAATGGCCTTGAATACCTCGGCAATGTTGCTAAAGACGCTCTGTCAGATGATGATATTGAACTGTTTTTTTAAACTTTATTTATTATTATATGCTGATGATACAATTATACTAGCAGAATCTCCATATGAGTTGCAAAAAGCGCTAGATGCAATGTCTGAGTATTGTTCGAATTGGAACCTAAAAGTAAATACTGATAAAACAAAGGTTGTAATTTTCAGTAAGGGTAAGACCCGTAATAAACCGGATTTTATATATGAAGGCTCTAAGCTCGATATTGTTGATGAGTTTATTTACCTAGGTGTTAAAATAAACTATAACGGTACATATAAAAACGAGCAAAACTATGCTTTACAACAAGGTAATAGAAGTATGTTTAGTCTAATCAGCAAATGTAGAGCTCAAAATCTTGATATTGACCTACAAATCGATTTATTTGATAGTCTCGTCCAGCCAGTAATGTTGTATGGCTCGGAAGTTTGGGGTGCTTATGGCTGCGAGTTAGTAAAAATGAGAGTTTTGAACTACATGTTTAAAATAGTTACAGAGTCAACTACTTGCAAAATTACTCATGTATTATTTAGCATGGTATTAAAACTGTTTAGGCAAGATATTGATTGTTTCAAGCACAAAAGGTTAAAATATGTTAAATCAACATTAGATAATCTTGGACTATCGTATTTGTGGTTAAATCAGTCTCAATTATCAAATATGTCCAAAGGCCAGTTTAAAAATCTAATAAAAAATCGTATAAGGGATCAGTTTGTTACCGACTGGCGTTCTGACGTTTTTGAGTCAGACTCATGCGTAATATATAGAATGTTTAAAGATGAATTCAAAGAGTCTGCTTATATTAAAATTCTGCCCAAATTCATGGTTCAACAAATGGCAAAATTTAGATGCAGAAGTAATAAAATACCTGTGTCAGTATTTGGATATGATAATGATTTTGAAAATGACAAAAAATGTACTCTGTGTAATATAGACACAACCTGCGATGAGCTACACCTGCTATTTCAATGTAAATTTTTCGAAAATGAAAGATTGTTATACTTAGGTAGTCGTAGATTTAGAAATATTAGCTGTATATTCTTCAAAGATCTCATGGAAAATTCAAATGCTAAAAAGCTGAGCAAAATAAGCAAATTTATGTGTATTATAATGTCCATATTTAAATGACATTTTTAATCTTATGTATATAGACCATGTTCGTTTATACACAGTTAATAATAGCAAATTGAATGTATTATTCAATAGAAATCATTATATGTTCCATTGTATTATATTTAAGATTTTATGTGATTGACAATTTTGTTAAATGTATACCAATGTGTCCTTATGATAAGGATTTTTGGAAACAAATAAAATTGAAATTGAAATAGAATGGTTCCGCATACCCAATTCATAAATAGGGTATGGTATCATCCGAGGAACTATATGTAATATTTTTGAAACACACAACGTGATTGGTTAAAATATGCATTCAGATCCCAGTGTTTGAATTATGCGAACTAGTCACCCTCATATAGCATGTCAATAAACTGGCTTTCAAATAAAAAAAAACACAATGGTTGATGATACCGGTCCCTATATATCTCTGATATTAGGGCTGGGAAACAGTCTACTAAATTAGGGGCTCAGTGGGTACAAAATAAAGATGTAAACGGTAAGCTGGTTTACAGTAGATCAATGCCTGCATCCTCAGTTTTTGTATAGCGCACCAAGCGGATGAACATCAGTACTCAGCTGTTTCTTTGTACTAAAATAATCACCAAAACTAAAGTGAAAATGTTTACTTTGATTATTATCGAATTTTAACCAGAAAAACTATGAAGATATCTAAAATTATATTTTTATACATAAAACCATGGCTATATTTAGCTAATATACGAGCGCCGAAAGCGCGAGAGAAATTTGTCGAGAGATATCATTAAATAATAACAAACCACATATAATATAACGAAATTCCCTGAACATCTCACACCCGTATCAAACCACACTCGAGGTCATGATATACGCTATCTGCAACCACACACCAGAGTGCAAGCATGCAAGCACTCATTCATACCCTCAGGCATACGAATCTGGAACGGTCTGCCAAAAGGTCTCATCGGGAAACCATCCCTCGAAAGCTTTAGACAAGATCTAAAGCGAGTCGACCTCGCCGAATAGACACAACTTGCTGTTTTAGTCGATTTTATCCTGCACCATGCACCTGTTTTTAGTGACATTGTTCCTGTTCTTGTTACAAACATTTTGACACTAAGACGCACCTGCACCGAAGTGCGAATATACTCAAATCATGAGGGATGCACTATACGAATAGATAGATAGTCAGATTTTTCCCCAAAGTCATAATTAAATGTTCTGATTTTTCCCTGATTTACTCCGTAAAGATAAATTTTTACTGATTTCCAAAGACTTTAAAACGTGATTTTGAAATTCCTTGATTTTTCCCGACTCTGGTCACCCTTTTATGCCTCAAACCTTTTCTAAGCATCATCGATATCGTTTGAGAACTAAAACGCGACTATCATATAATCATTTTTTTTTCGCAAGTTAATTAGTGCTGATGCCCTTTTACAAAAAAAAAATCGCTCCAAAAACCTCATCGGGACATAAACACAGATAAAAAGTTCTTTCCATCATCAAAACACATTTAATCACCAATTTTATGATGGTATGTCTAGTTGCATTCTTGTGTGCCAAACTATAAACAACAACTGCAATTTCATTTCTAGATTCAGAAATGATTTTTTTTCAAGAGATAACGGTTAATATGGATTGGCGCGAATATTATTCTGTCTGTCCGACATTCAAAGACACAGAATAAAAGTTTTGATTTGTGTGGATATTTTTTCTTTGACGGAAAAACCAGGTTATTTTCCTTGGTTTCAATGGATGAATATACCAAATTTAAGTACCAAAAGAAACACTAGAATGAATTTCAGCCAAAATGGTTGAATTTTAGAGTTAAAGAATTTTAGCAGGCAGGGTAAATTAACAATAAATATAACAATTGAACAAATGATGTAAATGGTGAGTTCTAAAAACGCAAGTTAAATTATATAAACATTATCCATTTATATAAACTTGCCGGATTAACAGACTTTTTGTCCATCAAAGAATCATGCATCTATTCATACTGTTATATATTATCATGAAGTATGAACACTTATATCGATATATCAATATCAATATCGTTAAGCATAAACATAAATTTGAAAAAAAAACATTTTATATTCATGAAATGCCATTTTTAAAAGTAATGATGCTGTTTATCCATTTATCAAACACATGAAAAAACATTGAAATACAAAAAGAATCTAGCTCTTTTACAGCTTAATCGAAAATTCACCTCGTCGTGAGACATTTTAAAGGCCCTAATTTATTTCTTACTGTACAAACATGAGCTATAACATGACGAGTAAATTGATCCCAGACTTAAAAAAAACTTGTTCAACCATCTGCACCTTCAAACATTTATTATTATTGCTACCTCGTCAGTAAATAAACAAAGAACTTGTGAATAGTTATGGATTTTTGTTAAGATTAAAAATTCCGACACAAAAAAAAATAGTTCACATCGACGAGGTGATGTGGTTATTGTTGTTTCATGAGGTATAGAAAGGTATACAGGTAAATATGTGAACATTTAGCAGGGAGACAGGTATACATTGAGACATTTTGGCAGTTTAATGGAATGGGCAGGTAGAATTCGGGAAGGGCATACCACGACTCTTTTTTCAAAAAGTTTTGAAATCGCCCCTAAACAATATTACAATTACGAGCAACAAAATGATGGTGTTTTGAACACTAAAATTGTGCAAAAAAGGTGTTCACGTTTTCCAAGCCTGCTGAGCTGTTTCTTTTTTGAGACAGCTTTAAACATAAACGGAATTGAAATGATGAATATAACCTTATTACCTATCATATCTTGCAAATGGCAAATAACAAGGCAATTACAAGCAATTATAATAAATTTCTAAATAATTATCTTAATTACTTATTGTGAAAAGAAATTATCAAAATCTGTGTTTTTCAAACTACTCAAATCTCCAAGCTGAGAAATATTCCCAAGACATCTGGAATTTAGTGGGGAACACCTTTTAGGGGAACAGCTAGAGAGGTGCTCTTCATTTAGGCTTATCAAATCGTTGGGAAAGAGTACATCAAATAATGAGATTGTGTTTTATTGTATTGGGGTACAAGTTATTGGATTTAACGCGATTTTGATGATTTGAATACATATATTAGACCTAGATTAAAGTTGGTACGGATATTAAGAAAACAATAATTTACGCGTGCCGGCCTGTCTATTTGTTTAGCGGCTAAATACAATACAACTAAATATACAATACAACTAAATATATACATGTGTTTTTTTTTCTCAATAATTTCAATGTGTCAACCTGTCAACCTGCACTCCATGTGTATGACAATATAGAAATATTTATATTAACATGTCTGTCAATGTGTAGACCTTTTGACACACACGTGTCTATCTGTATGCCATGTAGATACAATGTCGAAATATGTTTTCATAATATGTTAAAAGTGCCGACTAGTCTACCTGTCAACCAGGCTACATGTCAAAGACAAATGTTTTCTTAAATTATCTAGTTGCAATGTATGTTTATTCATCAATACCTAAAACTATATCTTCAAAATTATGAAAAGAAACACATTCTTTGTTGTTTATCTATCTATAATTCCATATTAACATTTAAAAATAGTTCATTCTGTCATTATATGAAGTAATATTAAGGAATTGATTACACCTGTCACAATTTGTCATTACGTTTTATATTTTACTTATAAATTGTTCGTTGAGTACTATTTACAAACAAAAAGATATAGTTAAAGATAAATTCAAAGGAACAGGTCACATTTCCTCTAATGACCAAGTTATATTACTCTTATGAGTAAAATCTATCTTAATATCGCAACATTTTTTTTAAAGATAAAAAAAACTAAATAAAAGGCGGTATCTAACTATTACTAGTTAACTTACTCGCAAATAAACATACTTGCAAATAATAGGAAAATAAAAAACATGACAAAAAAAGCCAAAGAATTAATGCTAAATAATACAAAGACGCGCGTGATATTGAAGCGATTATTAAAACTTACATCGCCGACCCAGGAAGAGTCCATAGTCCCATTTTGTATAAATGTACATTGAAGTCTAGAATATATCTGCTGATAAACATATAAGCTGCGTCCAAGCAATATTTGAGGTATAAACTTGAAAATATCCGAGCTTTACCCGAAAATGGGATATGGAGAGTATGTGAGGATGACAAAAGGCAATAACAAATTGAAATGGCATGGAAATATAGATAATGAATGCATTGTTTACTGAAAATCACTTATACAACAATTTATAAAAATCTTCAACACATCATATACAATGGAACAAAGCAAAATTATAAAACAATCTCTCAGTAGCGCACAGTTACAAAGAACAGACCTATATTTACTCCTTCCTTATTACTTTTGAGCCATATGGAATGTTTTAGCAACCAATATGAATGTGAAGAGAAATTGAATAGAAATGTAGCAGTTGGAAGCACAGTAAAATGATCAATCTTATCGAAAATATTAAGTTTGTACTGTTTAATTCATCGTGTTTCAATGAATAAATTTGATCGATAGTCTAACATAAAATTAATCTATATCCTTTCGTCATGATTCGACATTCAGTTGTGATTGACAGCTGACATGACTTTTCTATTTGTATTAGATATTATAAAACGTACTTTATAAAGTTAGTGTGTATCTGAAAATATTGTTCATAGTTTCGTTTTTGCTAATTGAATGCGTTCCAAAGAAACACAAGCAATAGTTGACTCACCATTCCTTGTGTTATTCAACCCACCTAAGAAAGGCACCACATCATCATTGTTTCCACAAATCACTGGTAAAATCACTTTGAAACAAATTTTTGATGACAAAAAAAAACAACAAACTAATTGCTTTTGAACATTTGAATCGGGATTGATTATGTTTTTTTTACCGGTGTGGTACAAAATTGAACATTTTTTGCAAAACAAAATGAAATTTGTAGTGTAACTAAATTTCTTATCACATATTGAAAATAACGGTTTAGTAATTGACTGCAAGAAAGTTTGAATAGATTTCCAAAAATAATGACAATGACTTTTTATTACGAAATCATCAAAAAGAATATGTTCCTCAAGCTGCTCAAATCTCCAAGCTAGAAAATATTTCCTAGCCAGCTAGAATTCTTTGGGGAATACATTTTGTGGGGAGCAGCTCTTCAGATGCTCTTCACCTAAGGTGGATGAGCAAAAGTGAAGGGCACCCCACAACACGTTTTTCACAAAATTGTAAAATCGCCTTTAAACAATATTACAATAAAGATCAACAACAAAATAATGATTTTGAACATGAACATTTTGCAAAAAGTTGTTCATTTCTTCAAAGCCAGCTTGGCTGCTTCGACTTTTCTAGCTAGCTTAAAGAGAAAAGAAACACCTTTTGCGAAAATTAAAATGTTGAATGAAATTGAATTGTCTATCATATATTGCAAAACAATACATTAGACAATTACAAGCAAGCTTGATCAATCTTGAAATAATTATTCTCACTACTTACTATGGAAATTAAGAAAGTATAAAAAGGGTTTCTCAAACCGCTGAAATCTCAAAGCTACAAAGTATTGTCAAAATTTTCAAGCCATCTAGAATTTGCCGAGGAACACTTTTTTGTGAATAGCTCGTGAGGTATTCATCAAAAGTCAGATCTCGAAAATACCTATATTAGCCCAATCTGAACTATATTCGCTTGTTCTTCGCTTGTTTTCAGCGAATTGTTCGCGTTTTTTTCCATCGCGAGAGTTGGCAACACTGGCCCAACCTCTCTGAGAATGTATAAATACATTATTTGAAAAAAAATATACGTTTTATTTTAGATTTTTTTGAAGAATGTATTGAGAGTATTTTACTTTCAGTTCAAATACACTTCAAATACACCGGATGTTTACAACAATTATAATCTTTAAACTAAATTTGTTGATATGCTCGAGACTAGTTTTGGAAGTTGATTATATGTTTTTATTGAAAGTATGTCGATAATTAACATCATTTGTGTGTAAAAATTATCTTTGTGATTTTCTATTTTATAGATTATTTTCCAAAGAAATTTATAATGCGTTTTATTGTGGCCTATCATTTAGAAGAAAAAAATGTATTCTAAAATTCTTCAGATATCAGAAAAAACTTGCCCTATATCCGTCTGTGTAGATATGTGTGGAAGTCCTGGGGCCATATGCATTAAAAATCTTACATGTCTAAGCATGCTCAGATCTCAAGTCTAAGCACGAAATCTGATGAATATGTGAGTGCACTTAGAACCCAAGCCTAATTCCTTAAATCTGAGACTATCTGAAACCATACTTACAATTCTAAGTTCACTCCGGGTTGTTTTATCGCGTGTTTTCATAAACAGAGAAACTGTCTTTCATTAATGCACTGTAACAACTTCTGTCAAGTGATCAAAATATGGATATATTGAATCTTACGATCGGAATCAACAATAGGGCATTCAGAAGGGAGATGATATTTCGAGATAGAGAAAATCCTTTGGAGATCCTTAGCGACGAACAACTTAACAGTAAATGTAGATTTACTAGGGACGGAATTTACTTTCTATGTGCAAACTGCGATGGATTGGAGCAAATAACTGAAAGAAGCTGTGCGCTATCTACAAGTCTTAAGATTATCGTTTGCCTTCGATACCTTGCCACCGTATCTTTCCAAAAAGTAGTGGCCGACACAATACTTATCTCACAGCCAACCGTCTCTAGGACATTTTCATCATTTCTCAATAGCATTCAAAAGCTTTCGCCACGTTTGATCAAACGGCCAACACAAATGGAATAAACAGCAACTAGAAATCATTTTTTTTGAGAATTTTGCATTGCCTAACGTTGTTGGATGCATGGACTGTACGCACATACGAATTCGAGCTCCGGAACAAGAGGAGGAAGCTGCGTATGTAAATAGAATACCTTATCATTCAATCAACGTCCAAGCCGTGTGTGATGAAAATTAAATTTTCATCAATCTTGTAGCAAATAAGCCAGGGAGTCTCCACGACTCGACAATACTCAGGTTGAGCTTTTATACTGTTTAGAATCACAAGATAATGTCATTTATTCCTAGAGTGGGGTGACATACGGGGTGACATAATTATTAAAACGGACGTCACCCAGGCCCTTTTAATGCTGATTTTAAGCAAGTCCCCATCCCATGTTTAAAAACGTGTGTAAAACCTACATACCTCAAACCATCAAGTAATATGCGTTGGAACTGGTAATAAAGTATATAATCCAAATCAAAGGAATAACAACTTCATTCCTTATTTCTTTTTAACATAATACATGTCATCTGGATCACTTTTTAGAATTATTTAACACATTTACTCAAACGTGTGTTTATTTACAAGTTCCATTGTCCTTATGCATTTGCGTGCTTACGTCATAGTATTTCTACGCAAAATATTGCGTCACAATTGAGCTCGTATTTATGACGCATACGTTTTTAATAAATCAATTTTTATATGTGCGACAATTGTGTTTATATGAATTTTGAAATGATAGAAGGCAGTTTAGTAGGATGTTGGTGACTAATATTATTTATATAACGAATATTATTTAATTTCAAATGAAAAAAAACGGACATAATAAAGATAAAAATATTTAAATATATTTAATTTATTAGTGATAATTGTTTTATTAATACTGATGGGTCCAAACCAAATTACTAAAACGATTTTATATTTGGCACTTTCGGGGATTTTAATTTTATACATTATTTCAATGAATTTGACATTCAGATGCAAATGTCTAGGAATAAAAACAATACTACAATTCGTGACGAGTGAAATCTGTCAATTCTCCGAGGGAAAGCAAAAAAAAAAATAGTTTCACGAGAGCGAAGCTCGAGTGAAACTATTTTTTTGCTTTCATTTTTTTTTGCTTTCACTCGCCACTCATGAGGTATTGTCATTTTATGGAATTTAATGAGCATTGGAAAGAGATCTCCGAGCCATTCCAACTTGATATTTTTAAATTACGATGGCCCATAAGGCAAATATTTCTTGGGCAACCGTTTCGAATTTGTTTCTTTTTTAAATAATATTCATTACTGAATAAGAATAATACTGCGTTTGATATTAAAGAAGTTTCCAAATATGATGTTCCATAAATCCTAACAAATATGTACAATTTAATATTTTCATTTTTATTCTTTAAGGAGTGTGGCCTGTATGAAAAGTTCGAGAGTGGTGAGAGGAAAGGAGTAATACTGGCGAACTCCGGCTACCCATGCAAGCGATGGTTAATACCCCCATTTCGAGAAAATCAAGTTCAAGGAGAGCAAAGCAGAATGGACAGGTATAATTTAACATTAGTCATTTTCTTTCTTAACTTATTAGCAAAATACGTAAATGTGATGCCGCTAAATAGGGTGAAATCGAATTATTTCACACTCAAACTAACATTTGCTTTTCGACGTGCACTTGATGACGTTGTTTATACGTCCCTATATAGATTGATCGGTGTTGACGGTATGCGGTGTTACACAACGCCACATCTCATAAGCGAGTCCTTTCCCATACGTCTTAATATGAGTCGAAAACACATAGTCAAACAATTAGAAACGTTGCTCAAAATATGATAAATATGCATTTGTACGTCATCTTACTTTTACATTCTAGGCAACAAAAGAAAGCAAGGGCACTCATTGAGAGAGCGTTCGGACAGCTGAAAAGAAGATGGGCCTCCTTGCACACAGAAATTAGGTTACATAAATACTAAAGACAACCCAAATTATACGTCGGAATGAAATAGTAATTGTCTTGATGTCAGAGAAACGTCGTTTGGTTTTAATTAAAATTTAACGTCCAGGCCACGACGTAACATTTATTAACTTGCTGAATGTCAAAAAATCCATACATAAGTCAGTATTATGGTTATAAAATATATGTGATTTTGATCAAGGTTTTAATTACGACGTCGCATTTTACGTCGTATGTAAAACGTCTAATATTACGATTTCAGACTTCCCCAGAGAAAGCCGTCAAAATGACTCTAGCGGCAGTGGCTTTGCACAATCTAGCAAAGAAAATGAATATGCCCGATTTTGAAGAAGAAGGTAAAAAAACACTGATATATATATATATATCGATTTTTAATTTATCATACAATGGAATATGTAGTAATTTTTTAAGGAGTATTATTACATTAGAATTATCTTTAAACCAATAAAACATCAACAAACCCTGTTCCACATTAAAAAAAAACAATACATCTACCCGCACCCCCTCTTCCCCAATATGCTTAACTAAATTGTGAACATTTTTGAATATTTTGAACATTTTCGAACATTTTTAAACTTCCTGAATTCGAGATAAATTTTCTTAGATAAATGTGGTATATTCTAGGTGACCGACAGAGATGTCAAAATGAAGTTCCTGAATTCGAGATAAATTTTCTTAGATAAATGTGGTATATTTAGGTGACCAACAGAGATGTCAAAATAAAGTTCAACAACCAAATCTAGTTTACAGGGGTAAAGAAGAATGTGGAATGAGACATCTCATAGTGTCAAGATATTTCTAATAACAAGCACTATGAAATAACTATTAACTTGACTAGAATGTACTTGACTAGAATGTACTTGACTAAGTTAGAATTCCGTAACGCTCGATTATGTAAGAGAATGTTTATACTTGTAAGACATCATTTATATCCACTTGTGAAAAACCACTAAAGTGTGCAGTGTTATGATCAATATTTTCAGTGCAAACATTTTCTATTTTCAAAATTGGAATGTTCTCTTGCGCTTTCGTAATTTGCAAATTGGTTAATACCATCTGTCGTTCATAGTATTC
>LQRL01089483.1:901-10980 GCA_001703475.1 Hydroides elegans
AACAGTTTTAAACTTTCCTGTTCAAACAATACTATCGATAGAATTAGATTGATGAATTGTGCTCCTGCCAGCCAAGCCATTACAAGGGCGTCGACAAAAACTCACAGATAGAACGATAGATAGTTTTTTGATAGACTTTATGAATTTAAATATTTGTATCAGATGATCAATCGCTCGCTTTTGATTGAATACCTATTTGAATATATGTCTTTTTACCTTCAACCTTTTTTTATTTAAATGTAAAGCGATTGATTTGCTAATGACTATAGAAATACATGTCTCATTTTGAGCCATTAAACTATTTTATTGCCTAACCTCATTAAAAAATAATAGATCTTGAAAACAGCGCTGCTAAAGATGAAAGAAAATATATTTTAGTTTGTGCCATAAAACTGTTTTATGGCCTTACTTCATTTCTTTTTTTATTTTTTATTGGATTTTAACTTAATTTCTTAAAAAGTTGAATTTGAAGACGCATCTGAATAAGAAATAAACATATATTTTATTTTGACCATAAAATATTTTATTGCCTTGCCTCATTGCCAAAAATGTTAAACTTGATATGCGAAGAGCGCAAATTAGCTCTCCTTTAATTACACGTTAAAATATTTAAAAAATGTTTAAAATAGGTTATATATTCTATGTCAATGTTGTAAGTAAAACGACGAGTGCTTATACATGTGTTTAAGAAGTTCCATTAAAGTGCATACATTACGTAGTTTAAGATTTTAATTTAGATTTAGAGTGTGTTTAGGTTTGCTTTTATGCTTCAATGCTTTTGCTATTGATTATATTCTAATATATTCAATGATATAGCTTTACATTGACCTACAGATCGTTCAACTCTGAAGATAAATGTAACGCAGAATAGTCTTCCATCAAATACTAATTCATCTTATCAACCTATGAACGATTCAAGAAAGTGGCCTACTTTGAATCAGTTACTCACATGGAAAGATATAAAGAATAAAACCTTGCCAAAAGGTTGTGAAACTTATTTTGACGATGCCCAACTCAACTATAAGGTATGAGATAATAACACTATACCATTTTTATTATGATTATAAATAGCTTGGTGCAGCCGCTGCTTTCTAACTATAATAACAACGTTACGCATGCTCTATACATACGTGTTATGCTGTTGATTTTTTATTTGAAATGTTTTTCTACGTCATATATGAATTGATCAAATAGAACCCTGTATGCTGACAGTTTATTATTATACAATTATTGTTCCTTGTTTCAATCGATTTTGATTATTTCATGCGCAAGGCAGATGTAAATAGTTTCACTCAGAAGAATTTGATTGATACATTTTGTAAAGGAAATTCAATGAAAATTCAAAAAACAGAAAAGAGACTATGTGTCAGAAAAGCGACTTACATCCATCAGTTGTGTTTGGTTGCAAGATTGATGTTTGTTTTCCATTCATGTTATTTCTTGATGTTTCTATCAAGAAATAATCAATAACGGTGTTCAGACACTCTTGATCTGTGTCTGGACACAATTGATGTCGTTTTTCTTCCATATTTCCCATGTTTTTTTTCTCTAGCAAGAAATGCTTAATACTGGTGTAAAACAAGAAACTAATACCCACGCGCTGTGTCTCGTGACACAATTGACACCTAGTCGATTGCACATGTTAGAAGCGATGCTAAATAGGTGGCCAGGTATGAAGTTTATTTTTTTAATTCATTATATATTAACGGAATATTCTATAAGCTATTAAAGTATATGAAAAATGTTATATCTAGAAAACATAACAATACCACAGAGCTTGCAACAGATTGCTTAGATGTCAAATGAAAAGAGCATTGGTTCAAAATATATCATTAAAATTCTATGGATTTTTTTTTCGTTATGAAACTTATGGTCACCTCACAAATAATCATGATATCAATTTTTGATGAACGCAATTTAATGTGATACGCGACGATTAGTAAGCTCCAAAATATATGTAACCACTGAAGTGTTATGGTATTTAAATGAATTATTGTCACCCTGTAACCCTATATTTATGTTTAATTCGGTTGTTTTCTTCATTACTCAGCACGACATAACACCTATGCCAACATCTTTGAGTACACAAACTGTGTACTATTTCAACTTTTGGTGTTTTTCATAAATGAATCGCTATATGTGTATTAACAGGCATATGTTTTAATAATTTAATTAGGAGCTGTATCGGTAGCACTATACGTTGAGTCAGAAAATTTCGAGCAAACAAAGGGCAATATCACAGAGCTTTTACACGATCGCTTAGATCATATTACTGTGACGCTAGTGCATGCTCAAGGAGTAAGTTGTTTAATATTTAAGACATATCTGGTTATTTGTTTACACTGTTTACATTTTATCGCATTGTTTTAGTTTGCAATCAGACCGATTGGGTTTTAATGGTACTTTTTTTTACATATGTTTAAATAAGTTTACAATGTTGAATTGTATAGTCAATCATAACTTTTCAGTTCAAAAGGATTTTTTTACATATTAAAACTTAGATTAATGTGTTCCTGGATATGATAAATATTTAACTTGCAATTAATTCATTCTTCAACTTTTCAGAAATACTATCCAGTCAACAAACTGAGAAACATCGCAATGGCAAATGCAAATTGTAGATACATTTTTATGGTAGATGTTGACTTTGTACCAAGTGCAAATCTATATGAGAATCTACTTTTACTATATCAAGAGCAATACAAGTATCCAGATAAAAAGGTAAATAGAAATGATTTGTCTAAACACGGTGATATAGCTCAAAGTAAGTATTGAGATAAATGATTCATTCGTGTTCGTTTCAAATAGATATAAAATCCATATAAATTTACATAGCTATAGCTGGTTTTGCAACCGGCCGTATGTGTTTTTGCCGGTACGTGCCCGCTGCTTTATTAATAGTTGCGGATCGCAGTAAACCATATCATTCCAATATTTCAAATATGGGACACGCACTTGAACGCTTATTCGTGCTTCCTGTGGACTGTCTGCGAGTCCGTGATAGCAGAGCGCATGCAACAAAAACACTCGCGTACACGTTTTCTTCTGTATGCTGCCTATTTTTGCCTACGTGCAGTCTACGAGTGAAACCCGTGCGTGTGACGTATGTGTGACGTCCACATTCTTAATGTGCGTCTCGTAAGATTTCTTCAACAATTTACACGTAGGCGACATGCAGAGTACGTGCGGCCGGTTGTGTGACTAGTTTATGCAACAAAGGAACATTTTTTCTTCGCCTTAAAAGCTATTTTCTATTTATTGATTTACTGTTTTTTAATCATATAAACTATGCTTACAATTAAATCCAATTCATGTTTTTTATATGATTTATCATTTTCAATTATATAATCTTCAGGTGGTATGGGTAGTTCCAGCATTTGAGCAATTTCAGGGATCAAAGGCTCCGGGGAGTAAAGCAGACCTTATTGCCCAGTGGGATGAAAAAAGAATATCGCCTCTCCAGTGAGTAGTTTGTGATATTGTAAAAGTGATGATAAGAATAACAATAATTATACTGAATTGATAGCCCAATTCGAAATCAATTTAAAATAGCATAGGGATATAGTTAATAACATTACGAACATTCATGCATCATACAAAAAGTTATATATTGAGGTTGCATCTTTCAGTATTTTTGTAAAGATCACGATTTGAAATGCTTATGTCGTAACGCCTTTGAATGGCACAAATTGCTCTACCGAAAATAATCTCTTTAATGATAAGGCTTAGAGTCATTAATATCCTACGGATCAAAAAAATAATATATATGCTAGTTGTAAATCCCTCTTTAAACAATATTCATTGAAATTGCTCATGACCACAAGAAATATTTGAACTCACATGTAATATTAATGTTAGCATTGATAGTGAGGTGTTAAGTACAACGGGACTCGGTTAATACATAATATTTCTAGTGATTTTGCTGCCTATTTATATGAAGTCCTTTTTGTTGGGAATATTTGTTTGCACCGTATTGGCGGGTGTGCATTGCAATAGATACAGTTTACAATATGTATTTCAACATTGTTCATAACAATAGTTTTTCTCACTATTACACACAAAGTGGTCTTTCTAACAATTACAGATTGTAGCATACATTCGTCGAAATCACATTTTCATCTCTTTACATATACACGGATGCTTTCATATATTCATGCCTGATATTTTATATTTTGTAGTTCAGCTCCTCAGACAGAGAACGCACACGGTCCTACAGATTACAAAACTTGGAGAAATAGTACTATTTGTTATAAGGTTTGTCTCTATTTCGTATTGAACTTCGTTATGTGAATATATGCTGGTCTCGAAGAACTCAAATTGTGATCTTGTGCAGCAATTAATAGAGTAATAGATTAAAAAACAATGACAGTGCAAAAAAAAATTGAAACATAAGATGTGGTTAAAACCACATACATGACATCACTAATCTCAATGAGTAGTAGAAAAATAAGGATTTTGTATCAAAGTACAACTTAACACCTTTACCACTTTTAGGGTTATACATAAACTAAAAATATTCTTAGAAACGTTTGGTTTTCATTTCAAGCAAAGGTTTGTTTATAAAGTGTAGGTTTTTTCATATTTTTTATATTGATGACCGATTGATGTAGAACTCTTATCCTTTTTTACACTATCCTTATATACATGATCAACTTTGCATATTTGATGAAAACATTGTTATTTTCCTTTTACTTCAATCTTCGTGTTACCTGTTAATATCAGTCTTCATAGAACTCAAATATATCATGTTTCATGTTGCTCAATTTCATTGATCTTGTTTTCTTGTATGTAGAGGAATATGAGCTTTATTTGATGATTGCCATATCGAGTTAAATCCTTAATTGAATATAAATTGATTTTTAATCATTCATATATGATTGGCACGTCTTTTGTTTACTTTTTAGACAAAATATGTCGAAGGATATGAGCCTTATGTGATGATTGATAAACAAATAGCACCACCCTTTATTGATCTTTTTCTTGAAAGATACGGCAATAAAGTCTCTTATTTTGTCGAGCTTAATGCCAGAGGGTAAATATTGATTATGTGTTTGCTTCATTTGGTAACAAATACCAAATGCATAAATGTAATGTTTGATCTTTAAACGTTTTTTTTTCGACTAATAAGTCGCACTAAAATATGTTTGTATCATTTTGTATATTCAGATATGACATAAAGCTAAATTTAATAGGTCAAACAGTAATTGTAGTGCAGTAATTATCATCATCGATCCTTATTATCATCATACTTCATTCAAATATTTCTTTTCATTTAATAACATTAGCCATGGCAATATATGTTATAAATTGTTATCCAATATTATTGTAGGTTTGAATTCAATATCTTACCTGATGCATTTGTTGTCCATCTACCACATCCCACTAGGGATAAGACTTCTCTTTTTCGTGAAATTGGACGGTAAGTCCTTCTAAAGATGTTTCCACGTTGATAAAGCTAATTTTCAAACCAAAGTTAAAACCAAGTGTAAAACAACAATACACCATTCATATTATATATAATGAAACCAGATTTGATTATATAAGATATAGAACAAAAGCAGAACGTCAATATCTTATTTGATATATTGCATAATTAAGATCCCTATTTCAATCATCAATATTTTCTTCATATTACATATAATGAAACCAATTAAAATAATACTTAACATAGAAATCAAATATAGCTTGATTGATCATCCAGTTTGATACAGTGGCATCCAGTTCTAACCCTACTATATTTCTAGCCCGAAGCGTTTAACGTTTGAGTATACGGGTTTGAAGTATCAAAATAAACGTTAATGTTTAGTGTTTAACGTTTAGCGTTTATTGTCACCTGGTTAGTGCGTTTATATGTTCAAAGACGTTTTGCATGAATGGCTTCATATAAAATCAAACTCATTTGAGCATTATTTGTTGGTTTATTCTCCGGTAGCCATCTTCGAATTGGAATGGTTAGCACCCATAATGATGTTCTTTTATACATCACTCACATGTGTGGGCAGCTATTGCTTTGATTTTGACGTTTAGTGTTTCTACAGTTACCGTTAAGCGTTGATATGGTTACTGTTAAGTATTCAGCGATTCCATGTCGGGTTAGAAACGCGCATGACTGTACATGGCATATATTGTGACATAATTGGAAGTAATATCGTTAATCATGTCCATGGTCTTTGAACTTGTTTTGATTCTTTGTCTATGTAGGCGCCGGTTAATCATGTTTCAAATAGAATGATGGAATAACGGATTATATATTTTATTGTACAGAGATTTTATTTAAAAGTTACGTTTTCTTAAATTCATATGACAAATTGCCTTTAAAGGACCACCATTGTGTATTACGAGACTACGAAAACTATCGATGTGTCTGTCTTTGAAACCATATAGATACAATATTGTTGCACTTTTGATTACATATATACATAAGAAACTTATTTGACATAATATATTTGTTTTTTTTTAGATGCACGGGATTCATATTCAAAGAAATGAAAAACAAAGCAAAGCTTCTAGTGTGAAATTGTGGTTGTATTATAAAAAATATGTATATGCAAGTATTTAGTGCTAACAAAACCTGCTTGGATCGAATTAGTATTGCGCAAAACGTTTTATCATAAATATGTTCATATTTGTACCTGTACCCTATCGACATGTATTTATCATAGGTCTATTTTTGCAAAATCAATGAGACGGCAAATATTAGCCTATTGACAGAAAATCATTGTTTAGAAAATTTGATACTTCACATACTGCATAAAAAGCTTCATCAACCTTGTTCCCCATAACTTTTTATATATTTTGTATTTTTTTATGAATAAACATCCAAAAACAAAAACGTGTTTGATTTATTGCATGTTGGGTTTTTATGCTGTAAATAAATTCCGTTCAATTTTACTTGCCATGCCAAAGTCCCTTTCGGTTACACTTGATCTATAAAAAAATTGATTTAAATTTATTACCGTATCGCTATTCCTTATAAAGAAGGTAGTGATCTAATTCATGCGATATTTTATAAGAAATGATGGGAACATTAGAGTTATTTATCAATGAGACATACCTCAACGGAAATGTTATTCATGAGAACCCATTTCTTGACGTTCCTCTGCAAGGGGAGGGGAATATGAGTTGTATTGCCTTTCATATACGATATCACAAGGACGTAAGTGAAAAAGAAACCTTACAAGCAACGCAATGAATGTTGTCATCTTTAAATGAACTGAGAATACATAAACATTTTAAAATTTGGTTTTAAAGCATATTTGGCAATAAAAATGTGTTTATCCAAGTATTCATATTCAGAACTCTCATTTGAACCATTTCCTTCTCGAAATTGTAAGCAATCCAAAGTAACCTATTTTATATCTTGATTTGTAAGCAAATAGAACCTTAAAATGAAGTCTTAGTGAGGTTAGGAATGAGTTACGAATCTGAATTGACTCTCCTTACAACGATATATTATCATTATAACGTATACTTCTTAAGAACGACATTTATATACCACTCTCACAACGTCCATACAGCGTTCTTTATTCGGTTCAATATGTCATGTTGCGCGAAATAGGTGTAGTAACGTCATGTAAAGATATCAACAGTACTGCAATGTTGGGACGTGAAATACATAAAAAGGAAGTCGTTTTGCGTATTAGGATTGAATATATTGTTATTTAGATTAGCGACAATTAAATAATATAAAAGGAAATGCTTCCTTCATATAGATAAACATGTACATGCAATATATAAATGCAAATATTCGTGCCCTTTTCAAAAATGTCTTAAAACCCTATTAAAATGTGTTAACCAAAACAAAGCAAATCATGCATAACATAGGAAGATAAACAAAATGGGTGAGTTTAAGAGCTTAGGACTAGTGTTTGTTTTGAAAAATAATCTCATTAAACAGTCCCTTTAACACACACGGCAAACAACTCAGTTACCCTCAGTTTATCATCTAATTGTTTTATATGACGTAATAATCAAATATGAAACATGTTTCCTCATATCATTGACATGATAAACCTTTATACATATTAAACATTTATCTTTCCAAATAACTTACTTTATGTACTCAGTTCGAATGTTTAATTAAAAAAAAACTTCTATTGCTGTATCAATGAACCATAAGGTTGAGAAAAGTGTTTTAAATGTTCTTAAAGATTGACGCTGCACTAGTATAAGGTTTTTTTCTAAATGATGTATTTTCAATATGTTGCTTGAACACTTATAAGGTTAATAAACAATTTTTATTTCACATATTTCTAACATGTCTCGCAAACATATTTAGCATTTGATGCTATAAATACTTTTTTACGATCACAATTTGTTTCAAGAGTTTAAATATGGAAAACTTTATCACTAGTCACTTAATGCTTTAACTTACTTGAATTGTTATCAAATGTTAAAGCTGCTATATATTATCTTTACTCTTAGTTTATGATTCCGGTTCGGATAAATAATGTCGAGATAAAGCAAGATTTTATACCATAATATAATAATATAAATACATATTATTTCTTAAACTCTTAAGTTCTTATAAACCTATTGAACGTACATTTTCATGATATACTAAAATTGTTGAGGCATCATTAATTTCATACAAAATAATGCATGGCCGACATATAAATTAAGCACCTCAAGAACATAATACTTGGGCTTAGTTGATTTAGCAAAGCAATACTGATTTTAGAGTTACAAATCAAATACACACAACAAACTAATCAAGAATTTCACAAGGTCCCTATAGTGTCAAATTTAACCAATAACTATCAAACCTGTATTTTATTAATTTACTTGCAATTATCATTTTTACAAAGATCTCTGCGTTGTAAAGTTTTAACAGTAATTTTTAGTCACAACAGTAAACCCCTTTTTAGGTTTAGCCTTGTACCCAAATGCATTACGCTCAAATGAACAATTAAAATGCTTACCCCTATTTGTTTCAAATGCTACAATATATCAGCCCTGAAACCGACCACATTCAAGTTGTAAATATGCAGTTAAGGCAAAACATACGTTTCTTTAATGTGAATAAACTAAGAGAGTTCACACAGTGAATCATTCTTTTTAAAGATATGCCAGATTTAGAATTTACTATAAGAATTGATATTGATTCCAATTGATATT
This sequence comes from Hydroides elegans, assembly GCA_001703475.1. NCBI lineage: Eukaryota > Metazoa > Annelida > Polychaeta > Sabellida > Serpulidae > Hydroides > Hydroides elegans. Next base: position 10,019 of record LQRL01089483.1, read on the forward strand.
GATAACGAAAATATGATATTGATAACGAAATATGCGTTTATGATGTGATCATTAGACTAGATGTGTTTTTTTTATTGCAACACAGACATGAGATTCCTTTCCAGCCATAAGATTTTATCGTAATTTATTTTTCAAAACAAGATAATTCATTAACTATTCATAGGATATCAATGTTATTGATAGACAATTTAGGTAGTCTACACCATTAAAACCTTTAAAAGTATACCATTAAAAAGTATATGTAAATAAAATATATTCTCATGCAAAAAATATCATCTTCAATTAGGGACTTAGGGCTTGTTCACACGAGAAGTGACGAAACGCGGCAGGCGACAATATACTTATTTGTTCTTTATAGGACTTAGTCATTTTTATAGAATCACCTTAGAAAAAGTGTTCACACTGGAAGCGACAAGCTCAGAACGATAAATGTTTGACATTTAAACAAATGATTTACAAAGACAAAGTGAGTTGTTTGTTTCTTGCCGCAACTGGCGGCGCAAAAACGCAAGGGGCGATTCCGCACCGCCTCTTGCGTTTGTAGGGATCCTTTAATGACAATTAACAGTTAAAGACTAAGAATCGTTAGCTGTCGCTTACCATGTGAACACCTTGCCGCTCCTAAAACGTGTGCCGCTTTCCGTGTGAACAAGCCCTTAGAATTAAATTATGAAGGATCAGTTGAGCAACCTTTTGAAAACCATTTAGGTCTCATGGTTTGTCTTGCACTTTGGACAATACAACATAATATTTTGGAAGAATATCAAACTCTATACTTGACTAGAGTCTTCAACTTATTATTTCACTCTTGATTAGCTAAACTGACTATTGACTATGTTGACGGTTCTTGTTTGACAATTCGTATGGCATTTTGCAAGTCTGGCTCTTACTATTTTACAGTTTTTGTCCTTCCCATTTTAATGGCTATTCTATTAGGTACAATAAGTCAAAACTTCAATTCC
>LQRL01089484.1:1026-12859 GCA_001703475.1 Hydroides elegans
GAAATATCTACTAGTAACTTTAGTTTATGATGCTTATATTGTTTCAATATTTAAGTTATATATCATAACATGATCCATGTAAATTATTAGTTTTATGTGTGGGCATATGGGCAAAATTAATTATAATTGTTAAAATTATCATGTATCCGCTTTTTTCTAAAAGCTATGCACTTTGATTAGAAAAACTACTTTGATAACGACGTTGATAACGATTGCATTGATTTCATGCATGTCAAAGCGGCTGCTTATTATCCTTTAAAATCACGGTAACCTATTATTGAAATTGTCCAAATCAATTCACCAAATTGTTTGATGCAAAACAAAACAGAGCAATCAATACAGTTATTCTGTCTTGTCTTTGATGTTCTTTGAACAAATCTTTAAACAAATCCATTTTACTACTAAAACTATAACAGTCATAACCAATGTAAGAACTACTAGAAATAGAGCAACAATATCCAGCATAAGGTATTGGTACCACGGCAAATCCAAGCCATGGGATCGAAGATGCTTGCCACCAAATTCAAGGACATGCTCGATCCAATGCACAGCCGTTTCGCGTGGATTCATGGCCCGACTTCTGAAAATCCTAGAGTCCTTTGCAACAGCAGTTTGTAACGAATCATTATTCAACACCCGATCGATATTCGCTGCCAGCTCCTCGGGGTCAAAGTTCAAGATGTCCATCATAACCCCGTGACCTTTGTATTCCCCGCGTTTCGCGTTGTAAGGTTGATCGCCAAAGAGATGAAACATGATTGTGGGAACGGCATGGTATAGCGCTTCGAATTGGCTGTTTAAGCCAGTGTGCGTGATAAAGAGACGGGTTTTCGGATGGCCCAAGAGGTCGTTTTGTGGAAGCCATGTCATGAGTTTGAGATTTGGTGGAATCGAGATGCCGGATGGATGGTCTCGAGTATAGCGTAAGAATATCTGCATCTGTGAATATGAAAGATCTTAATAGAAATGGTGTGTACTCCTGTTCTTTGCTCACAAATGAGATTAAAGGCCGTAAAATAGGCCTGCGTTGTTTGACAATAGATCGCTATTTTAGTAAACTAACCAAGACAGCCAGAAAGAATAGAAGACGTTTACATTGATTGACATTAAGTAACATGAAAAATCATATAAGAATTCAGTGTGCATAGAATCTACTTTTTGGATAGTTCATATTTGCACAAGCAAACCTAACGAAAACCTTTTTTTATAAAAGAAGTGCGTACCGTTTTTGGAACCATGCGAAGGGCTTCAATCACCTTTCGATACATCTCATGTGACAGCACATCAAAAGACCCAAACGATACCACAATCACACCGTCTTCCGCCTTATCCACCAACTTCAACACTTCAACCTCCAATGCCTTCGCTGGCTTTGTACACAATCCCCCAACATCAATTTCATTGGACATTCGAGGCTTAGGATAGTCCACTGCAATATCGGTCGATATGAGCCATATAAGGGATTGCCCAGCCAGCCAATCAAGCGTCACCGCTGGTTTCTCAGGAGCGTATTTGGTGACCAGTGAATCCTCTAAATATGGGATTCTCGGGGAGACTGACCAGTCGAGCAAATGATATAGATTGACTAGCCGTTCAATGAATGTCATTTCTTGTGATTTCGCGGGATATGACATGCTGAATGGTTCGAAGGATGGAATAGCTGGATTGCGATAAAGCCATGGTTCAGGGTTCGCCGTTTGCGATACATATGGTATATTGAGTTTGTAAAACAATATATAATAACACCTTGTTACAGGCATTGCATCCACTATGGCTAGATCGAATCGTTCTGCTTTGACTTGTTCATGGAATCGCAAATCTTCCATCGCATTATAGCAAAAAGAGTCCAGTCCTTCGATGAGAGTGCGAAAGCCGATCAACTCCTTTACCCCTACAAGGCTCTCACTCATAACTTGAGACGCTGGCGGTAAAGTATACATGTCGTTATATTTGACTTCGTATTCCAACACATCTATCCCTTTAGTTTTCTCGTAAAATGGTGCTGTTTTAGGAAAGCTTGCTGAAAGCATGATTTTGACGTCATGTCCGTTTTTGAGTAGCTCATTTCCAATTTCTAAAAGTTCATTTACATGCGAACCATGCGGCCATGGTGCAAGCAATATTTTGGCTGCGTTTCCTTTTGGTATTTGAAACACAAAACTCATTAATATGAACAATGAATAGATAATAAGTTTATTTTCCATCTTTTATCTTTTAGATGCATTTGCTTTGCATTAAGTGACGCATAATTTAATATTCAACACCGGTTTATATGTTCTTTACAAACAGGATATTACGTGACATTTATAAAAATAAAAATGCAGTACTTATTAGAAAAACAACAAAGAGTCATGATGATATTTGATTTCTTGTTTTCGCACGCATGAAACAGTAGTGCCTCGTTGATCTCGAATATAATTGAAAGGAGATAAAACTTTCAATACAAAAACACCTAAAAAAGAACATCTTATGTTTTTGTTAACTACACATGTAGATTCTATATGGATAAAATAATAAAATAATGCTAAAATAATAGAATCTAAGTATTGTAATAATATATTTAAGCCACGGTGTGCTGAGATTTTTAAAAAATCTTTAAATCAACATTTACTCGAAATGAACATGATGATGAGCACACTTCGATTAAACAAGGCTTTGAGGTATCGTAGCTTTACATTAATATAAAAATATACGATGAAAAACTACGATGACCTTATTAAGGCGAATATTAAGTGAACAGCAGGTAAAAGGACTCGTCCAGACTGATAAGAAAGATATATTGATCCTGTGGCCCAATTATGAGTTTTTAAGTGTCTCTTTGTCTGTTGTATTATTTCTATGTTTTATTTGTGTCTTTTTCCGTTTGACATTATATTTCCTGAAATGTCAAATCATTATGATAAGGGCAACGTAAAACCACGGAACTACGTCACAAGCTATTGCATTTTAAAACCATATTCTTATGCAATTAATTGATGACAAATTATATGCTGGTACTTTTCTGTAGTTGCAATGATGTCGTGTAAGATGTATTAAAATTGTCATCACTGACTAACCGTTCTTTTAGTGATGTTTTCTTAAGGATGTTGCTAGAGGTTGATATATAGGATAAGGCTTGGTTAATGTTATGAAATTGACATCTAATATAATATAATGCACATATGAAATATCTATAAACATGTGTATGGAAAGTGATAGGAGTATAAACAAACAACAACTTAGAAAAGTGTCTTTTTTTTTCATTTATTCAGCCAAAAAATAAGTTTTTCTTACCACAAAGTAGTATTTGCATTCAAGCAAAAACATCGAACATGGCCTTTATTTCTTTTGTTTCGCCCATAATATTTCATAACATTTAAGTTTTTTTCCAAAACTCTGGGAATTTCGTTGTTTTCAAACGTGTACTCTGTGCACATACATTTTCCATTAAGTTCGTCTCTAGACCATGGTACATCCATCAATTTACTCTTTTTTCGCTTTCATATTCGTTCGACATAGCATTGAGCAAATACATTTTACCGACATAGAAATAACTATCAAAACCACTAACAGTCCGGCAAATAACAGAGCAGCGATGTCAAGCATTAGGTACCGGTACCACGGCATATCCAATGCATGGGAACGCAGATGTTTCCCTCCGAATTCCAGAACATGTTCGATCCAATACACAGCCCTCTGTCTTGGATTCATTTGCCTACTTTTGAAGATACCAGATGCTTTTTTAATATTGGTTCGATAGGTGTCCGTTGTAAATAAACGGTTGATCGTGTTCACTAGTTCAGCAGGTTTAAAATTCAAGATATCCATTGTAGCTGCGAAACCTTTATATTCGCCTCGCTTCGCGTTATAAGGTTGGTCACCAAATAAAGGGAATACTATCATTGGAACTGCATGGTAAACAGCTTCAAATTGTCCGTTTGCTCCACCGTGTGTGAGAAATAGTCGTGTCTTGTTGTGACCGAGTAGATCGTTTTGGGGAAGCCATTTGAGGAGGTTGACATTGCTCGGTACTTTCAAGGTACTTGAAACTTCTTTCGAGTATCGCATAAAGACTTGAACCTGTTGACGTATCATTTTATTAAGTATGACTGTATATAAATACTTGGAATAATGAGAATCGATCATTACCCCTAATGGTTTTGGTAACAACGAACTCTTGAGCAAGTTATCATGAAGATTCTACTGATTTATATACAGTATAAACGTCTCAATTACATTCTTATAATCTCGGCTAATTTTTAAATATGCTACCTGGCTATTATAGTGTGCATAAATTTTTACTTTTCCAAACCTATTAAACGTATGAAATGCGACTAACCGTTGATGGAATCTTAGAAAAGGCTTGAAGGAACTTCAAAAGTATCTCATCAGTCAAGATATCATACGATCCAAACGACGCCACAATAACCCCATCTTTTGCCTTATTAACCAATTCCAGAATCTCTCCTGTAAGTGGCTTAGCAGGTTTCGCCGACAGACCACCAACATTGATTTCATTGGTCATCATAGGTCTCGGATAGTCAACAGCAACGTCCGTATCCATAAGCCATAGCAACGACTGACCAGCGAGTGAGTCCATAGTAACAAAGGTCATTTCCGGTGCGTATTTGGACACCAGTGAATCCTGTAAATAAGGAATTGCGGGAAAGGCTGTCCAATCGATTAATTGATACAAATTATGGATCCGTTCTGTGAACGTCATTTGCTGCGTTTTAACAGGATAAGACATAACGAACGGCACAAATGATGGAACAGCCGGATTGCGCATGAGCCAAGGCTCTACGTTTGTTGTATGCGATACATACGGAATCCCAAGACGATATAATAATATATAATAGCAACGCGTAGATGGAAAAGCGTCCACGAGCGCCAAATCGAATTTCTCCTGCTTCAACGTCTCAGAGAATTCCACATCTTCTAGCGAGTTGTAGCAAAACTCCGAGAAACCGTCTAAATTGGTCCGAAAATCGTCGATCGGCGGCACACCTATGATATTCTCCGGAGTCATGGGTGTTACCTCCTCGGCCATCGTATACATATCGTCATGCTTCACTGCATATTCCAAGGCTTTGATGCGACTTGTGTCTTTGTGGTATTTCGCTTTATGAGGGTAACTAGCCGAAAGCATGATTTTCACTTCGTGTCCATTGTCGATGAGGGCTTCGCCGATGGATACGTGTTGATTAACGTGACTTGTGTATGGGAAGGGAGCCAGTAATATCTTAGCTGCCTCATTATAAGTGATAAGCAAAAATGCTATTAAAAGGTATCCGGTCACTATCCGTTTCATTGTCTTATCTCTCTCTATCTCTTTTTATAAACTCAAATATTGAATATACTATGTTTATGATTCATTTGAAGAATTCATAGCGATTTGAAAACTTGTAAATGTCTTTATGCATGTATGAACTGGATCAAGTAGTATTTTCTCAAACATTGCTTTGTAAAGCTTTTACTGCTTCTACATTTGAAGGGACTCATGCAAAATCTGGTTTTTTTTCCGAATTCATAACTTGAACTATTTGAACATAATTTTCAAATCTGTCAAAATCTGCTTTATCCGAACTCATAACTTGAATATAAACTATTTGAACATAATTTTCAAATTTTAGATAATTTCATTAGGATTAAGGATTTCAAATATGTGCTAATTGGTTGGTTTCTTGTGGAGATATTCAGCTTATTGAGATGACTATGCATAAGACTTTTTTCAATTTTGTTTAAATATATGAATTTAGACGTAGAAGCAAAAGTAAGGTAAGTCAGTTGCACGGATCCGTTCATGTAGATCATAGTGAATGTTTTTAACTGTTCACACAAAATGATAACTAAAACGGCCTCAAGTACCCACTTATGTTGTCGACATGATTGACTTAATTTGACTGTGGCTCATTCATTTATTGAATTTACATGTGTATCCATATCTCTGCATATTCGTCTACCTTTTTTAACAAAAAAACCACACTTATCGCTAATGTCATATGAGCCCATTCAAAGTTTTTTTAGTTTCTCTCGGTTATCTAATCTTTTTTAACCTTACTCTTTGTTCGACAAAACATCATACATACGAATTTTACCCACAAAAACACGATAGTCATAACAACAAAAAGAACCACTAAAATAAGTGCAACGATATCCAGCATCAAATATTGGTACCATGGCATATCTAAGGCATGGGACCTCAGATGTCTGCCTCCAAACTCTAGAACATGTTCAATCCAATACACAGCCCTTTGCCTAGGATTCATATCTCGTCTTCTGAAGATCTGCGACGCCTTTTCGACATTAGCTTGATATGTATCCGTTGAAAAGAGACGTTCGATGTTGCTTACCAGTTCTGTTGGGGTAAAATTCAAAATATCCATGGTAAGCGCGAATCCCTTATACTCTCCGCGTTTCGCATTATAAGGCTGGTCACCATAGAGGGGAAATACAATCATTGGAACTGCATGGTAAACCGCTTCAAACTGTCCGTTTGCTCCCCCATGGGTCAGGAATAACCGCGTTTTATTGTGGCCCAGAAGATCGTTTTGTGGAAGCCATTTGAGTAGTTTAACATGGTTTGGTACCTCTATGCTATTTGGTACCTCTTTGGAATACCGCATTAAGATATGGATCTGTTAAGACATCATTTATACTGAATGAAAGTATAATTCAAAATTAACATTTAGCGCATTTGGTGTATAGGTGCTCATTCAAAGATGACAATTTACTCTTTAAACTCTGTGTGTTTTATTGTCCTTTATTATAATGTTTATCACACTTAAATTATCAAAGATGATTAATTATATACATTTACTATCCTGACATATCAAATTATTTACAAACCATTAAGAAGAAGCGGCAAATATATAACAATACATATTGTTGCATTTCGAAAGTTAAGAAAATCACAAACCGTAGGTGGTATCTTGGAAAAGGCCTCAAGAAATCTCAGGAGTATATCCTCGGTTAAGATATCATACGATCCAAACGACGCGACAATAATTCCATCTTTTGCCTCATTCACCAACTGCAGAACTTCCCCTGTGAGAGGCTTTGACGGTTTCGCTGATAAACCACCAACGTTTATTTCATTTGCCATCATTGGTCGTGGGTAGTCTAAAGCGACGTCCGTATCAATAAACCATAGTAACGACTGTCCAGCCAGCCCATCAAGTGTCACAAATGGCATTTCCGGTGCGTATTTGGACACCAGCGAATCACGTAAATAAGGAATTTCGGTATAGACTGTCCAATCGATAAGTTGATACAAATTATGAATCCGTTCCATAAAAGTCATGTTCTGCGATTTCATTGGTGTAGACAATGAGAAAGGCACGAAAGATGGCAAAGCCGGACTACGCGAAAGCCAAGGCTCATAAACCGTGGTATGCGATACATATGGAATGCCAAGGCGATAAAATAGGATATAATAACACCGCGTCATTACAAAAGCATCGACCAATGCCAAATCAAACTTCTCGTGTCTTAGCTTCTCATAAAATACTTGATCTTCGAGCGAATTGTAACAAAACTCTGCAAATCCTGCCACATTAGTTCGCAAAATGTCAACGGGTGGCACACTGATTAATTTCTCCGGAGACATGGGTCTATCCTTTTCGGCCATTGTATACATATCATCGTATTTAACAGCATATTCCAGCGCTTTGATACGACTTGTCTCTTTATTATATTTTGATATGAGAGGATAACTAGCCGAAAGCATGATTTTCACTTCGTGTCCATTTTCGATTAGGGATTCTCCAATGATCTCGTGTTCATTTATGTGGCTCAGGAATGGCATCGGCGCCAGTAATATCTTGGCTGCTTCATTTTGGGTGATAATTAGTAATGCAACAAACATAAATTGATTCACTATCAGAGTCATTGTTTCTTTATTAATATTCAAAATATAAAGTCATCTCATGTTTTGCCTGTTATTATTATTATTTATTTTATCGACTTAATTGTACAGAGTGAATATGTATCCCAATGTGTTATTCAATATCAATCTTTCACATTTGATTTTCAATTTTTTTTAAGTATTTTGTTGATTTTTTTCCTTTTCCTTCTTTCTAACTCTAAACTCGATTTGTTCTAAGCTCACAAATGTATACTATTCAGGCTAGCTTGTGACCGTGCCGCAACAAAAATGTTGTATAACCATAACAATCAGCCGCAATATACAAAGAAATCCAGGTTCATTCCCTTTGCTTTGCTGCATCAATTTTGTCCTCATATTCAGTTCACAATTTTACACATTTCAAATAAACAGACGGTTTGAAACGAAAAACAACTACCTACTCATGTCGTCGAAATAGACCTAAATACAGCTAAAAAAGCTGACCTTAATACACATGTTAAGTTTTTTGGCACTTAACCCAAATTTTAACGGTGACGATAAAAAAAATATTCAGCCACTTTTGTTTTATTATTCTGTTATTTTTTGTCGAAATAGCTGACCTAAATATAGTATTTTTACTCTTAATTCTAACTTTAACCGGATATTATGCAGTGATTTTTTAATTGTGTTATTTTTTGTTATTTTTTCTTCATTATATTTAGGTTACAATTGCACAAAAAAAATAATCTTATTTGCATTATGCGCTTGACATTGTTTTCTAATTCTTCATCGTGTTTCTTTTTATATGAATTATATCAGATTTATACCAGCCTGGTTTTCTTTTTTTTAACAGGGAATTTCAGCGTTCTGTATGTACAGTATCTTTATACTCGTATTCGAACCTGATGTTAGAAAATTAATTTCATCTCTGTGCCATCAGGAAGATAAAGACCTCACACAATTCAACATTTTACTAACCATGGCACCGCCCTTTGTGTTTAATTTATGGTGTAGATCAGTCATGATTTCAGTTTGGTGACCGTTGTGTGCACAACACAGTTCCACACAAACATTAACTTTCCACCAACCCGAACGTAGCCCATTTTGCAAGTTCATATCCCACCTCTCAATGTCAAGTCAAACCCAAGTTTTTTTAGTTTTTTTCATTTTTTATATATATATTTTAATTATATATGATACACCCAATTATTCAATAGGGTCCTACCTTCAGTCGCCTCTAGGAGTTCCTCTTTGGTCCACAGCTGTTCCGATAAAAGCACCGACGTATAGTAGAGGGCGTGTTGATGTGGCTGCTCTGCTTTAAAGTTTTTCAAACCACGAATATGCTGAAAAAAATATTTCAAAATGAAAAGAAATGTTGTGATTTTGCTTTAAGATTTTCGATATACATTGTAATGACCTCATTTTGAGGTATAAAGGTATTCCTCAGCATTGGACTACAGAGCGCTATATTCTTACATATTCTACTCATTTGAACAATTCGGAGCAGCTTTAGTCGTTTTTCCTAGGTACTTATTTGCTGAAGATTAAAATAAAGGACCGAAACTCACATTTTCTTTCCAGATGTCGAAGCGCTGCCTGTCGATTTTGAGCGTCGCCATTTTCTCCATGACCCTCTCCAGCAGAATGTGCTGTTTGTCGTTATATCCGCGGAAGTTAAGCTGTAGAAAAGTTACATACACAATTTATTTTTCAAATAGTAAAATTAATAGCTTCTGGTCACCATTGTATTGTTTTTAATATTCATTTTATAACCAATACTCTCAATTGAAGAAAAAACTGTTGAAAGATTTCCAGCTTTTGTGAAATGACATGGATGAGTACCAAATATGTTCAAATTATGTACCGTAATTACCGGTGTATAACCCGCGGGTTATACACCGATTTTACCAACAAAACACCCGGGTGCGGGTTATACAAAGGTGCGGGTAATACACCGATTTAAAAAACATGAAACGCGCAATTTTAGATTTTCATGTAAAATTGGGTTAAATTTTGTAATAGTTAATCGATAGAATATCGGTTAAAATCTTTTATTTAGCCTTTTACTATGTCTTAACGGATTTTATCAGGGTAGAAATAATTACTATCAGCATAAACAAAGCTTTTTCATGGGGTTATAGGGTAAAATTTACAATTTCCGGAAAATGATAAATTTAGGGTGCGGGTTATACACCGGTGCGGGTTATACACCGGATTTCAAAACATAATTCTTGATTTTCAAGGGGTGCGGGTTATACACCGGTGCGGGTTATACACCGGTAATTACGGTAAACGAAACGCATCGGCTACCTAAACCCTCTAAAGGCGGGAATGTGACCAAATTATTTAATTTAATATTTTTTTTTCCACATGTATCATCTAGTTTATTCTATATCTACTCATTTAAGGTATTTTCTTTCAAGGCGAAAATGTTTCGCTTAAACAAAACAGGAATTTTCTCTTACCGACAGTCCATATATAGAGCTATGAAGTGAATAGCCGAGCCCAGCCAGTTCTGCGTCATAGGTGTACTCATTCAATGCGTCTTTGAACAGCGTCACGAACATGTAGCTCAAGTTGGCCGAGAGAGGATCCATATAGGCATAGGGACTGCAATCAAATTGAATATCAATATTAGCAAACGCGTTACGAAAAATATATTGGTCCGACGTCGTAAATCGAGGTTATCTATGAAGCAAGAACATGGTTATGTTCTCAAAGGATTTTTTGTCATGACTTTCCGACATTGTTCGGCTTAGGATCAACATAACATTAGATTCTATCAACGTCATTTTTTATCGTCATTAAGAAGATGATGTATCATGCTACGTAGTAGTTCAAAGTGATAAATGATTTTCCAGAAAACATATAATATTGCATCTTGTGCCTTTCGATTTGTAAGTAGATACGAACAACCTAACACATAACACTAAGGCGACATGCTGCCTCAATGCAAATACATGTATATCCACGATCCTTGTAAACCCCCAAACCATCCCGCTTAACATAATCACCTTGTGATATCAATGCCTATACACGCCTTCGGCAACAAGAACGTGTTATCCTGTTTGAACCACAGTCGCGTCATATCACTCGTATAAATGATCTGCGGCAGTTCGCTCGGGTCTTCATCCCGTTTGACCATGTCGAAGTTGGTGGGAATGAACTCGTTGCGAGCGGGTAGGTGAAGATTGGTGTTAAGGGGTACGTTGCGCCAATTCTGTGAAAAATGAAGTATGGGTATACATAAGAAGAACTATTTGTTTTTATAAGTTTTTGCAATTTCGTTTATATTTTTGGCAAAAAGCATACAAATTTGAATAGAGGGCTTTAAAGGAAAGATTTAAGGACTGTTATATTCAAATATTTTGAATGAGTGGTTTAGGTGCGCACATGTCTCTAATTGCTTGAACTTCATATTATTTCAAAAGTATCAAGAATATAAAAGGGATATGATATTTATGAAATTGTCCGTAAACTTCCAAGACTTTTTACGATTACGTCAGCTGAACGTGTGTGATTAGAACAAGATTGTCAAGGACAATGACCCAGCTTTACTTTATAGCTCTTCAAGCACTAGCAAACACGTTTTTGTTCATTGTTTTAATGAGACTTAAAAGGTAAGTGTTAATGCATAGGCTGGTATAAAATTCATATGTTATCCATTTGTTTTACCATCTGCATATAAATAAAAATATAAAAACTATTTGTTTATAACATTATACCATTATCTTTAAGAATCGGTTGTACAAGCTGGGATTCGAACTGACGACTTTATGACTGTGTCCGATGCTATATCCCTAAGCTACAGGCCCATGTGCGATATTAATTAACATACACACAATATGTATGTTACATTATGAACCAGACATTTATATCTAATCAGACTTACAGATAAGATATGACTATCTACTAAAGGCACCATACATGAGAATATTATTTCTTGCATTTTCTCAAGGAAAAATATTTTCGAGCTGAATCCAGGATCGAACCCACGACCTTTGG
>LQRL01089493.1:0-13912 GCA_001703475.1 Hydroides elegans
AGTTATTAACGGCTATCGATTGAAATCAATTTATACCTGTGATAGCTCGTTATCGTGTCAGGTTCGTAGTCTTGGCCGGTCTTCTCTTTTTTCAGTTCTTTCAGAAATTTGCCAATAAAAGGGTCAAGAATATTAGGTGGCAGCTGCTCGGGTTTTCGATTTTCACCTTGGTCGAGAAGAAAACGCAAAAACCTGGCGGTTTCACGTCGAGTCTTAGCTGTAGTGTTCGGATTTTGTTGATTTGTACAAAAATCTATAAGTTCATCCTCGATATTGTTTTCAGGAGTATCGGTAGAGCCGTTTTGATTTTCATGATACGTACTTGGTATGCTCGATTCTGTACTTTGGTTCTCATTTTCTTGCTTGATTTTAAAAGAGCTTTCGACCACGTCACAGTGCAAAATTACTAAGTCATCGGAAAGGAAATCATCCCATGAAATATGACTATTTTGAATACTTGAACAAGACTCAGCCATGTTGCTAAGGAAAACAATGAATGTCGGAAAACAGGATGTAAACAAACCTAATCACTCATAGTATGGCGGATGGGAGAATCCCCAAAAATGAATTGCAATCGATAAAGTTTTTATGTGAAAAAAATATTAAATATAGTATTCCATGTAATAAAAACAATACTACAATTCGTGACGAGTGAAAGCTGCCAATTCTCCTCGGGGAAGCAAAAAAATAGTTTCACTCGAGCTTCGCTCTCGTGAAACTATTTTTTTGCTTCCCCTCGGAGAATTGACAGCTTTCACTCGTCACTCATGAGATATTGTCATTGGATTGACCTGTGGTCATGTAATAATATCCTATCACCACGGAATCATAAGGTCTTAATTTCTAAGTTTAGAGAATCGTATAATCATGTCAACTTCAATTTGAAAATAATATTGAAAATTATGTATTTACCATGCGTGAACAGCTGTAATCACTGATAATAGCTTCAAAATCGTTTAAACAAAAATTGAAGACACGCATGTACCGTTTAATATAATTACATTGTATATAATACATATTGCTTTATGTTTGTGTGCGTGTATGCATGCTTGAGTTCTAATTGAAAATTGATATCCGAAAAATTTAATGCATAATTGCAATTTGTTTCGCATTAAAAATTTTATATTTTGCCCTTTCTTGCGGACCTTTTACTTTGTTGGATTGATTGAACATAACTTTTTGCTAGTTTTTTTTTCTTGTAAACACTCCTTGGTATTTAGAATCTGGACACTTCTTTATATTAACTTGTTTGGTAACGCGTACAAATACATTCAATTGAAAGAATTTCATTAAAAGACATTTTATTCATCAAGGTGAAGAATAGCACATAAATATGAGAACATCAGCGTGCAAAATTAATGAATAACAATAAATATAGCTTCTTCAAAAACAGTAAGCTTTTAATATTTCTCCAATTATCTATTTTGACCATTTTTGAGTAGACACATATTGAAAAAAGATAGCAGCAACTACATCATTTGAAACATTTAAGAAATATAAGTATAAAGCTACATAATTTGTCGAATTCTCTTATCACAATATAAAATATCAACTTTCGCTATTAAGTATGAAAATCAGTCAATTGAGATTATCTCTCAATCCCGCGTCTATGTTTACAATCACCACTTGTGAATAGAATCCAGCGAATTGTTTAGCTGAAGAAATTTCTGATCCATCTGATGATCCGCCGAGCAATTCGCTCTGAAATAAAGATAATAATGAAGATAAAAGTGCAAGTGAAATGTAAAAAGGCATGTTAATAAGGTATATGTTGAAGCACTTGTTTTCCATGACTATATTTTGAGCGAAAAAAAAATACTCGAAAAAAAATTGATAAAGTTAGTGACTCTAGGCAAGTCTACAGTTTCCCCCCTAACACTAAGTATGTCTTATGTATTCTTTCTAGTAAACTATAAACGCAGCTTACAAAACTCGTTGCGTTATTTGCCTTTCGGTTTCCCCATCCCCCCCCCCAAAAAAAAAAATACATGACAAAATACAGTTTGGTATGGGAACAACTAAAAATGCCTCAGATATGACAAGGCCTTTACATGTATGTCTGATCTCTTCAATTATTTGAAAAATTAAATCTTAGTTATACCGAAAATGTTTTCCGTCTCTTCCTCCGATTCATCAGAGCTGGACGATTCGGTCGGTTCTGGAGGAGTGGGGCCAGTTGGCTCATCACGTGTGGCGAAAGTGAGAGTCTGTGTAGACTCCAGTCCAGTCCAGAAGACTCTCTGCTGTTGAACGATTGTGCACCTGTCACGGAAATTGAATATCAAGTATATTTGTTTTTAGTGGCTTCATCATTTAAGTGCTTTATATGAGATAAAACAAAAAAATGATAATTGCATAAATTCAAGTGATCGTCTTTTGAACATGTAAGAGTTCATAACTTATTAATGGGAAATAAAATATTTCGGGTGCACTATAAAATTGCATTTTTATAGACATAACCTAATCCTGAATTATAAAGGATTTACCTTCAAATAAAAGTTATCAACAATGCAGAAAAACACTTCAATTCAGATCTAAACATCTTAAGATTATAACCAGTTCTACGAACACATTCAGTATATTTTCGATTTGAAAATAGCTTTAAGAAAAACAGATATTCTATATACTTTACACTATATACTATAGAGTCTATAGATTAGACTTACACCACATGGACCTCTCCCTCGTCAGACTCTGGTGGAGTCCACATAAACGAGACTCCATTTTTGTCATCTCCGTTGCTATGGGTTACCGCATTGCTGGATCCGTCTCCACAGTCTAGAGTCTGGAGTCCAGATCCAGACGGGACGTTGAAACGTCCAAGAATGTCGTCATCGTCGTTTCGCACTTGGCAGAGAAGGCCACGAAGTTGGGGGCCTCGAATTTGTACTGTATCAATGAAGTAGTATATACAGTACATGTATGTTAATCATTTAGAGTTATTTTATATATTAACAATCAATATTACAATATATAAATTGATAACGTGAATGTTGGGGTCTCAAGTATTTTGTTAACGGATGTATCAATCATTTTTTATGAATGTATTTTTGTATGATATGGAATATTCTACAACATACAACTATTAATATCAATAATCGACATGGGTGTTTTTTATAGTTTCTAGTTAGAATATATTTTCGAGAAACATACACCCTTAAAGCAAAAAGGATAATATTTCTCTATTTTTTATTTTTCCACTATTTTTTTGTAAATAACATAATGAATAAAAAAGCTCTTACCTTCAATCTCATCTACATCGCCATACGTTCCAATTTCTGAAACGAAATTGATGTCATAATCGGAATCTCCGTCTTCTGCACTTCCATGGAAAAGGAAACTTGGTTGCATGCCATCACACTGGCTTTCCGGTGCCCCGCTTGGGTAACCAAGGGATACACCAAGACAAATGCAAAAGACGCAAACGGCTGAGATGATATTCCACATATTTCTTGGTTGTTTATGCAATATATATTTTTTCTTTTTAAAAATTGAAAGTATTTGTTCTTTAGAAATAAGCCTTTCTTGTTCTTGTTCTCCTTTCGAATGTGGCGTGTGTAGTTTTTCGTCGCTTGATAAAGTTATTCCAAGTGTTGCTATGTTCAATGTCGGTCAAAGTGGTTACTATATGCTATGCTTTCAATATTTAAAGCTACTTTTGAATTTAGATAAATGAGCAAAGAATAATAAATCTTACTCTTTATCTAGTTATACATTAACGTATTACTAAAGTCGCACGTTTTTTTAGAAATGCCATTTATATAAGTGACAAATACATTTCTTAAGGTTATGCAAAGGATCATGTGCGATATCGTGGAATTTCCGCTCCCTTTCGATTTGCTTGAAATTTAGTTATATTATTATATTACATTTAAATAATAAAATGGTAAATTTTCATTGGAAACAAACTAACAGTTTTGTCGTAAATGACTATACAACAGGGGTGGGGTATCCCAGTTTTTGCCTAGTTGTGCGTTAGTATATACTGTCCCTTTGATATTGTCCTGCCATTAAGTTCATTGTATATGAACGAAATATGTCAAAATTCAGGTTCAATCATATGAGTATTATTTTAAGGTCTCTTTTTATTTTATATCATTTTGAAAAAGGATCAAACTGAAATATAATGCTTAAACGTGGATTCTGTTAGTTCTAGATAAATGCTACAAATCGATATTCTGCCCTTGATATTTTAAAAGAAATATTTTATTAATAAAATTGTTTCTGCATGTTCTCTATATGTAATTAGAGGCATAATGCACCTCAACGTTCCTTTTTAAGAAAAAAAAACACCCAGAATAGCTTCTTGACTGAAGGGACCTAAAGCAAGTTGGCCGATTTTTAGTCCTTAAATGAAGTTATTTAAAAAATAATAACACAAAAGTAGTTTTATTAAGATATGTCAAAAAACCTTAATCTGAAAGTGTCGAGAGAATCAATATCCAGCACTTTGATATGATCATTTATTGCATTTTGAAATGCGATTACTTGTATACTGGCCGGAATGATGGCTGATTTGAACACCATGTCGTATATCTGGATTTATATTTGGTCATTGCAATTCAATTTTTGAAATTCATTCATATATTTAAAGCAATAAATAGTGAAAATTATATATCATTTAAATAAATTGGAAAATTAAACGTTCTACAGCAATTTTATAGAGCTTTGTACTGAAATTAGACATTTCAATAGTCTAAGAAATTGCACGAAATTTCATGGAAAAGTTCATTTTTGGTCAAGGGCGCATTCGCCCTCCAAGCTGAATTTTGAATATGATCTTAGTTTACATCATTCCTTTCACATTTTATAAAAATCAGCTTGGAGGTCGAATGCGCCCTTGACCAAACTTTAGTTTATAGCACATGACATACAGCTTTGTAAATCCGATGAAGTGCCCAAATTTCTAGATATAATATACTGTAACGGGATATGGTAATGATAAATCCACTAGATAAATATTTAGAAATATCATTCCGACCCTATTTAGCTTAGTTTACTAGGTAAATTATTCTTAAAACGAGTAAATCATTACGAATATAGAAGGACCCCCTAAAATTATTATCAAACTTATGTGAAATTTAGGTGGTTAAATAAATGATAAGTAGATCGAGTTCATAAATGATTAAACTTATTTCTAATGCCTTAAATAATGGGCTTTCAAAATATATTAAAACGAAAATAAAACTCTGATGAAAAAAATCTTTCTATCGTATGCCCTACTTCCGGAGCATTATTCTTATATAAGTTGCACATGGTCCTTTAGTTGTATAATATTGCTTTAAGGTACGGACAGGCAGAATTTTGCGATTTCGTGGGTCGCGATTTAAAACGCAAAGTGTGTTCACTCACTCGCGAAATTGGCTTTGCGATATTCATTTTTATATATTCAAATCTAGTATCTTCAAAATTAGGTTATTAAGTATTCGGCAGACATGTAAGATTTTATCTGTATTGACGCATTTGAGTCTCATATTCGATCATTTTGAGGAATCGATTCTGATAATAACACAGATCATCCGTATCTATTGAAATTTCATTTGGATATTATTAAATAATATTAAATATTGGTCTAACATAGTCTATAAAATGTATGTTAGAATTTGTATATAGTTCTACGCGGTCCTTTCCATTAGTATACTAGATTCTATTAGAGCCTTGCTCATTTTAATAGTTTCTGCTGCGTTAGAAAATCTTAGGCTCTATCAATAGAACCCATGAATCAGATTGTGAAAATCAAGCTTTAAACTATTTTTGTGATAGATATAATAGGCTGCTGTATGCTAATGGGACTCAAGAGGTTAACATAGATCTAGCGCTACAAAAGGTTGAGGTGATCTAAATTATGTAGAAATCGATGTAGATTTTATATGTTTTTTTAGTTCAAAACAATGTCATTTCATAAAATCTTTATTAAAACCCCTGACATTTCCCAGACAAAACAAAGGATATCGCAGACTTCGCAATTGATTTCGCAAAATCGCAAAGACAGAAAACGCAATCACACAAACAATCGGTTTAAGCCTTTGTTTATTGCACTGTTTCTTACCAAATTATTTCTGACATAGAAATCGCAAAGTGTGCGTGAACAGATTTCGCTCTATCGCTGAGGACTTAGTCTAGAACCGATATCGCAGTGTTTCTATATTTTCTTTAAATTAATCGGCGATTGCGAAATGTTTCGCCGCTGGCTGTCCGTACCTTTAGCCCCGATCGTAAAATAAACAGAATCGGATTAAATGTCCCAAATTGTTTGATGGTCCAAATATTGGCAATTTGGTCATGCTCTTTTGAATGTCACGTTTGTCGACTCGTGATGTCTTTCTTTCGGAAAGACAACTCACATGAAAGTTAGGGTCTGGTCACACGGAAAGTTTTTCCCCTAACAAACAATGTGTTATATGCATTCCTAAAGGGAACTTAAAGACGAGTTTGGGCCACTTTGGAGACTTTTCTTGCTTTTATTCCCTTACAATCCCTGTCTCTCAATGTATATGTTAAGGGAAAACAAAAACTCGTTCTGCTTTTAAAAAGCAACGAGCGTTCAGATCACTTTTTGAGTTTCTTCTAAGGAATACATTGAAATTTAGGGTTTGTTATGAGAAAACACGTCCAATATAACAAAGGTCTTTAGCTTTTTATAAACACAATGAACGTGTTTTAGTTTCTGATAAGAAGTACATGGTGTGTTAGGGGTAAAGCTCGAAAAAGCTTCCCCTGTGGCCAGGTCCTTTATATATCCTTATTATAAGCCTATAATTACTTCCATTTGATAATTGTGTTATATTCATGTTGCCCAATATTAAATTTTGTTTAAAGTAGTATTTTAATTTATGAGTAAATACGTGACACCATAAGTGAAATCCGCAAAATATATCAAAACATCATTGGAAAGATTACTTCGTGTATGGATTTCAACATGTTGCTAGTACTCGTCTTCCACCATTTTAGAATTTAAATCATGATCAACGTATAAGCCTTAAAAATTATTGTGTATTAAACATTTTTGTGTTCCATATATGCCATTTCATATATTTTTATTTTAGTATAATTTATATATTTCACGTACATGTTGTGCTCCATATATGCCATTTTATAAATATTTTCTTCTTGTATAATTTATATATTTCATGTACATGTGAGTAAACGTATGGTGTTCCTGCTCATTTTGTCCTTTAACATGGTATTTCGTGCCAAGAAAGCAGATGTTATGCAAATGGCCCAAATAGCTCTCTTGGTGGACAATCCAGGTTGCATTTAGAAAAATGTATATGGAATTCTAAACAACTGTTATGCAAGAAACGTCGTGAAGTTAAGCGAAATGTTCTTATGTTATTATTATAACAATAATAAATTTATTCGCCCATTAATATATCTGTACAAATAACATTTTTATAATAAAATGCTTGAGAAAAAACGTTAATGACCATAGAAGATTGAAACGGTTAAATAGTTGTTTAAACAGAAACAAGAGCTGACGTCCCTTTACATAGGCGGCTTATAATCTATAAATGTCTTTCTACCATTTTAATGAATGACTTTCGATTGTAATCAAAATATAATCCTTTTTGATATGCTTATGTAGCATTTCTATCGCTTATGTGCGAAATGATTAACATTGCAGATATAGCGATTCCATGATAACATGCTTATTTTTCCTAATCCGTTGCTAAATATACATTTTATCTTAAAACTGCTCTGTAATACAAAGCTAAGCTAACAATATTTTGAACAAAAGTCACACAGTCATTTAACTGCTTTAAATCTTCATCCGAAAATTGCATCAACAAGACCTTGTAGCCAGGCAAGAACAGCATCTGAAGTGCGAAAGAAGTGGTATCAATATGACTTTATGTACTGTCTGTTTTATAAGGATATTATTGTACATAATATTTTAGAAATAACCTATCCATTTATTAGGCGCATCATTATCACTTTTGCCTGCCTAACCCTATTCTTCATAAACAGCGCACAAATATATAATAGCTATATTTTTATTTCGATTTTTTTTTTATATATTGTGATGGATCCCAAAAATAATAAGCAAGAGAGAAGGGAGAGGGGCAAACAAAGGCGAAAATAGCCTAACGGAATGGGGTAGGGTACGCTTTAAGTGTAAAATGTAAGAGCAACTAGGGAGCATACTTAAAATGAAGATTCCCTTGTCTTAAGAAATAAGGCGCAGATTTAAAGGTGGCGCGCCCGGCGCGCGCCCCCTGTTCGCCCTTATTTGTAAGACTCAAAAAAAAAAAAACATTGCGCCCCCTGGTACAGTCTGATAATTTATACTGTTTACGCCCCCAGGTTCCATATTTTCTGGTTCCGCGTCTGGAAATTACCTATCCATCCTGGAGATTCATCATCATCTTCCTCTCCTTCACCCCCATCTCCTCCGTTTCCATTGCCCTCGTAGAACTCCATTGAATTCCCGGATTCAACGCCCATCCAAAACTGTCTTTGTGATTTGACGATGGTGCATCTGCATAGACATTAAAATAGGTAGCGGGTTATCCAGTTACACACCGCTCAACTCATAGAAGTACATGAGAATTGAGAGGCGCTGGGTAAAGGGTGGTTTCGGATTGCTAGAGGTGTCATTCAACTTGTAATATGAATGTGCAACATACATACATTTGCTCCAAAAACAGAAAAAAAGTAAAAAATATCAAGTCATTTTATGACTTCTCTGTTTCGCAGCAGTCATTATCAAAAAGGGTTATCTACACATTTGTTAGTAAAATGAAAAAAAAAAGCATAAGACGAAAAATGATTTTGCTAATACTGATAGAAGACTTACAGAATTAAAAAAAAATATTTGAATGCAAATTATTTCTTCAACCAACCTGACTCTAACCCTTCCCACGTCCATCCTTGGCGGCACCCAATCAAACGTCACACTCTCTTTATCATTCCTATTCGTATGCGTCACCGCGTTACTTTCACCGCCCGCGCAATCGTTCGTTTGCAATCCGGAGTCCGAAGCGGGTGGATCAAAGGAACCAACGATTGTGTCGGAGCCATTACGCACCTGTTTTAAAGTGATTTATTATTGAATGTTTCTTATATAAGCCATTTTGTACCTTTTATTTTATTGAATAGTTGTATTCGTCGTATATAAAGTTATATACAATCACAAGAAAGATGAACGTAGTCAATGCAGTACGAACCATGGTATCGCTTCTATAATAATTTAAATAAAAAGAAGTTACATCGACATAAATTAAAAAGCTATGAGAAATATCTTGATTCATTCATTGTAATATATTTACAGATAGAATCTAATCAGTTCTTATGTCATTTCTTACCTGACATAGAAGACCGCGGAAAGTGTCGCCTTCGACGGTCACTAAAATAGAAATAATACCCTAAAGTTGGGTTAATATCAAAATGGTTTTTGGCCCGAGGGCAGGCAGGCGCGGATTTAGACGGGGGCGCACCCGGCGCATGCCCCCCTGTTCGCCCTTATTTGTAAGACCAAAAAATAATTTTGCGCCCCCCGGTTCAATCTGATAATTTATACTGTTTGCGCCCCCCGGTTCAACATTTTCTAGATCCGCGCCTGGCAGGGATCGGTTGCGGGAGGATCAAAGGATCGAAGCGACGATCATGTCGGAACTATTGCGAACTTCAGAAAAAAATACATAAAAAACGTATCCATCAACGGTGACTAAAATGGCCAAAATGCCCAAAAAAGGGTCAACATTATTATTATTATTATTGACCCGAGGGAATGGGATGGTTCTGCCCAATGACCAGATGTAAAATAAACGTGTCTGGAAACTTGTTGTATATTGTTACACCATATGCAAATAGTAATCATTATATATCAAAACACATTATGAAGTATAATTAATAACACAATTAAATTTGTTTTATAATAGGTCTAAATAAATGTATGTTATTTACACGTATGCATCTTTGTGAAATCAAGATATAGAATAAAATCCAATGTGTAATGTGCTTTACCTGAAATATCATTCCCATTTCCATAATATCCATCTTGCGTATCAAAATACACCGAATATTCAGGGACCTCATTTTGTGCCATGCCATGAGCCAGAAATCCCGGTCTCATGCTATTGCAAACCCTTTCCGGAGCTCCGGAAGGATAGCCGAGAGATAAATCCAGACAATATAGGACAAGGATGGTAGCTAGTATAAACCTCATTTTTGTGTTTTGACTTAATCCGATTTAAAACTTTCGATAATACCAATATATGTATAACAAAGCTTATTAATTTTCCGCATTTATTCAAAACTATATGTGATAGTTGGTGCGTTTTGGAATTGTTTGATTACGAAACTTATAAATTATATCACCTGCTGATTTACTTATACTGTTATGTTTAGTAATCAACTTTCTAATTTTAAAACTTCAACGATATGCATGAATAGAAAATAGATATCACGAAACAAATTATTTTTGGTATAAATCTTTATTACTGCTTTGATTTATCTTTCGACTTCATGAATCAAGACAATAGTAACATTTAATTAGTTTTTACGCTTAATGACTTCGTAATGTTATATAAGACTAAGGTAAATAACAATAATAGAAAATACATTGATGACATACATTGCAATTGCATATTACGATGGACCATAAACTGTTCGATTGACATAAGTTTAAGTGCATTAAGAAGTATTCATAGTTACAGCCCTTGAGATTTTATAAAATGTTCTGACCTTTAAGGCGCGTTCACCCGAAATAAAAACACTTTTCTGGTGTACAAAAGGGAACTTTGTCAGCGACTCTTTGCGTCTGCTTTTGCGGAATTAAGATTGGTATCAGATGTAGTAAACCCAGCGGAAATAATACCGTATAGATTACTATATTTTATCCCTATTTAAATGATGCCGACACAGATACAAAACGCCACTGACAGCCCCATAGAATAATAGCTAACAGTCTATTTTGTATATATAATAAGAGTAAGAATACGTCACTTTTCAGCATATGTTCTATAAAGATTTTACACATAAACGGATTAGTAAAGAATAACCCATGTAGCTCCTCGTCACCCCGGTGTGACCAGGCCCCAAAACATGCTTCTCGGCCCACATAAATAGTATAATTTACTTGCACTGTATATACGGCTAGTTGTATACGGTTGACATATGTTACCCTTATTTGCAGTTTAGGGTTCGAGGACCGATTGATGACGCAACCAAAATGATTTATATATTAAGTAGATCATCTGAGAATTTTCATTTGTCAGATTAAAGTCTTCGATAATCAACAGTTATGATACGTTCAGGCTCAAGTGCGACCTTCAAACGCTGCGAACATCAACAAACAGTTTTTCCAGTTGATATTCGATACTCCAGTTTGTGCTAGTAGTTCACCGGGAATTTAGAGCGTTCACGATGGTGCGAGACCCTAAATGCACCATCAATATGACCTGTCTTTGAGTGATGATTTCTACACTTCAATTTTTTAATTTGAGTCTCTGGAAAATAGCTACATCCACATGCTGACCAGCATATTGCTATAAAGCTAGCGCATTATCGCTCTAGGATAATTAACCCACACGGCAAGACGTCATCGGACGTCGAGAGGACGACCTAATTTGGGCCCATGCGTAAGTTTTCCGGACGTCCCTATTCGTCGCGGACGTAGAAAAGACGTCCTCCCGACGTCGCGTCCGAATCGGACGTACGAATTACGTTCTACGGACGTCGGGACGTAAAAGGACGTCCGGAAAACTTACATATGGGCCCAAATTAGGTCGTCCTCTCGACGTCACGTCCGAAAAAGACGTACTTTGGACGACCCTTGCCGAGTGGGAATAAACGATATACCACAATGCGAATTGATATTGTACAGTGCTGAGCCAAATGGGATGTCACGTTTCACGGGCCGTTTTCCTAAATATGTATGATGTTTTGTGTTCTCTGTCCCAACCAAAGTCATTTATCCATGAAAGTTTGTCTAGGGCATGTTTAATTTGCATGACTAGGTTACAAAAGGAATATGTAAATGGAAACGAAGAAGAAACGAAGAAAGAGCGCGTTATTGAATTAGCAATTAACTTACGTTTTAGAAATGTTTTGCATGATTAACTTTCATGAAATGTGTGTCGAAAAAAAAATTGTTTGAATATGAAAAAATAAAAAAAATAAACACACACACACACATTCGAAATTATGTTTTTGAAAAATTATTCTGTAAGCAGTTGAAACTGTTTATACATTCATTCAATACATACAACTTTTATATATTGAACATTTAATATGATCTAAAATTTATCAAATGTATGTTAAAACCATCCATATGTGTTATCACTAAGTTTTGAATCTACATGTATTATTTTGAGTTTGCATGCAGTACTGTTACGTTTTAAATCGTTTAATTAATTCGACCTACACCACTGACAACATTTCATAACTTAATTGTACACTGATCGAACTACATTACATATTCAGACAGAATCATCTGTAGTTATTATTTTTATTAAAATACGTTATGCATACGTTCATCGAATAGTAATGATTAAACATTCATTTATATTGCACTTAAATAAAAGATTGTCGATGAAGCATAATTAACTTCTTTGAGAAGAAAAAGAAAACCATCTCATAAAAATGCAAATATACATGTATGCAATTACATTAAATGATAAATGTACGTAGTCATTTTGTAAAAAAAAATGTATGAAGCTAATTTCAGGTTTAGTTAACTTACTATTTAACTATTTTTTTTAGAAATACTACACCATTATTCAAATTCATTTAAATGTAAACGTCTTCTAACGACACTAAAAATAAATGAATTTCAATTCATCCGAGAAAACATCTGTACACATATTCCTAGAAGTAGAGTCTAGTCTTGATCTAACTTGGACTTGGAGCTTGGAACAAACTGATGAGACCATTTATGAAGTTGACGATGGCATCTGTCACTTCATCTGTAACAAAGACATAGATTTTATTTTTAAAATCAATATGATATAAAACATACTATAGAATTCTCGTGTCGTGAGGGTTCGATTTTGAAAACAAAAATCAATCCACGCTATGCTAAACAAAAACCGTCGTATTTTCTTGTATGTGTAACAATATATAATCTCGCTTTCAGGGTATATTAAGTGAACTACGATATTTTCAAAGTGCAACATGCTACAGTAAACGCGCTTTATAACTTTGCCACTCCACGCCCGCACGCTTAAAACTCCACGCCCGCACGCTTATTACTCCACGCTTAAATTCATTTTTGTCCACGCCCGCACGCCCGCACGCCCGCACGCTCGCACGCCCGCACGCTTATGTGTGTGTGTGTATATAAAGGATGCAAGGCATAACAACTCATCATTCTGCTATATGCCTCGATAATCACTTGAGCAGCTACCAAGCCAATACCTTTACTACCTATTTTAATTCCTTTATTCCTTAATATTAAATTGATCTCATTTTATTACCTAATATCGAAGTATTATTTTATACATACATATTCGAGAATATGTACATTGAATTACCCCTTATTATAATTACAAGAAATAAATGCTGAAATATTTCCACCGAATTCTATTAAGTTGCCTTTACTCTAGTAAATGAATAATTTATTTTGTCTAAATTATAAATAGTTAATGTGTTACATTCTCATAATAATGGCAGCCACCCCAATAGTGAATAACACTGTAAACATTTTAATCAGTCTATCTATCATAAGTTTAATCTGCGAAAGAAATTGAAATATGAACATCTATAAGTGAAAACTCAAATCAAATTGTTCTTAAACTTTAAGCAACACTTAAAGCAGTCTCAAGCACCTGACAAGGTGTTTAGAAAAATATTGTTTTACTATCAAAAACCTATTCTTTATATGTGTATTACAATTATTTATTAAATATGATATACACATTCGACATGATCATGTTTGTTTATCCACGCCCGCACGCTCGCACGCCCGCAC
>LQRL01089493.1:54850-69555 GCA_001703475.1 Hydroides elegans
CACACGAAAGCGAATAAAAACTGTATTTAATTGGCTTTCAAAATCATATATTTATTTATGATTTCAAAAAAAAGTTTTTTTACAAAGGTAGTTTTGTGTAATTTACGGCAGCAATAACTAAACACTTGAAACTAACTGATAATTAAAATAAATCTTCATATTTGAATATAAATTTAATGATCATATTGAGCTATGCGTTAGATACCTATGTTTGTAGGTTCTAGGACAAAAGCCCCTCAGGACAGCAGCCCCGCGATTTTGTCAGCTAGGATAGAAGCCCCGAAGTTTAAAAAATATTTTGAATATTTTGAATAAAATGAATGCATGTATATATATTGTTTTTAATGTTGGATTATAAACATGATTGTATAATAGTGCTATGTAACTGCGCATTTGGCAAAATTTATTGCAATTGATGTATCAATTACACTGTTGATTGCATCGTATATGATAAATCTCAACAAATACACAAATAAATCGGCTAATCCGATCGAGACCGCCCTTTTAGTGTGAGGCATGATACAAAGTGTGTTACTTCGCTTATTAAGTTTTTGCTTGATCGGAAAAGTATGAAGAAAATATTTGATAAAGGATAAAAAATTGTTTTAAAGAATCGCGGAGCTTCTGTCCTAGCTGACAAAATTGCGGGGCTTCTGTCCTTCGTGGCTTTGCCCTTCGGGGCTTTTGTCCGCGCACCATGTTTGTATGTATACCTAATTACGTTGTATACCTTATTACGCCTGTTATTTATAAGTATCCGTGTAAGAACGGTTTTTATGCTATTCATCTGGTATGTTATAATTCGTATTTCGTATCCTTAAATTGATTATCATAGGATGAAAGGTTATGGTTTAAAATTGGAGGTTAGTATATCAACACATTATGTTGAATTTGGAGGAAATGGACAATTTATGAGTAAATCACAAATTATATATATGACAGTGTTAGTTAAACTTTCCGGTTGTACTATGTCTTGTGCTCTATGTTATTGTCCAAAAGGCATTTGAAACAGAATATGAGTTTTAGCAGAATATGTATACTAACCGGTAGTTCTAGTTCTGATAAGTTGCAGGTGTTGCATGTCTTTTGTTGAATACTTATAAAAATATGACCAAGGCAATCAAATATTCGTTTGCATTGATTTGCACTCAGATTTTATTTTTATTACAACATTGCATGAAATCAACAGCAAACACATTCAATATGTTATACATATATATGAATATTTTTAAAGTAAGCAATATATATAACCAAATAATTAAATCTTCAGTTACTATGGGGAATATGTCACTATACTGTAACCTGATGGTCCAATTCAAAACCTCTGTCATACCCAGTAAAATAATGTGAATCACTTTGTGAATTTGTCAGACATTTAAATATATATTTTTAAACATCAATTTAACGATCTATTTGGTTTTTAAAAGCTCTTCTTTTCATGTATACTTTCATTCAATGCATGTATCTATACAACCTTCAATGCACTGAAGATGCATTAGCAGAATTACCGAACATGATAGTTTTTTTGAGTATATACCTTTTTTGTATGAGTTTCGGGGCATGTTTTATATATTTCTATAACTAGGAACCCCCCTTTTTCAATAGTACGCAGTGTAACATCAAATATTGTTCTTCTACTCGATCAACTCGATTTTCATTTCAAACGTGTTGCTTAAGTATATGCTTACAATACACATTACCTTATACATATATATGATTATATAAATCAAAATATATGCAACAATAACTTTCCTTTTATTGAGTATATACCGCTAGTGACGCATATTCAGGCTGTCTCTTTATTCAATAATCGAGTGTGTGACTTAATCGGCAAAGAAAAGCGAAGCTTTTCTTTTGCCTTTATACAACGGGAACATTTTTTTTTGGTTTAAGACAATGCGTTTTTGAAAACAGAAATAATACTATGGGCTCACAGATTCAAAATGGCGGACCATGGAGAGATTTCTGGGGTACTACAGTACCCTAATGATTTTAATCACGTCGCAATTTTCACGACAGTATTTTATTCGTTAACAAATATAATTAAACTATTTTTAGCATACATATATAAGCAACAATACAGGAAAGTGCCAAATAAAGGAGTTAACGATACCTTTGTAATAAAGAACGTAGTTTGCTTGGTTACAATGCCTGACGCATTATTTAGCTGCGCAAAACAATTATTACGTCATAAGTTAAGCAAGTGCCAAGAAAAGTGTGACGTGTTAAATAGCATGGAAAGTAAAAAGGACAGTGTAAAACAATCAAGTGTGGACAATTAAGTGCGGAGCAAAGCAAAATTTAAATTTAAATAGTATATTATGTTTGATAAAAAAAATATGTTTACGATATCCTCATTCTATTTCGACATTTGATTTTATAGCCAATGTAAAAACTATGTTATGATAGTGTAAAAGCAATAATAATTTGAAGCTTTTATATGGCAAGTTTCGACTTTACATATGCAATTATTTGCTTTAAAATGTATATAACGGTTTCAAAGACTATTAAAATCTTTGCCTGTTTGCGATAGTACTTTCTAGTTTTATCAAATACAAGTTTTTTTTCATCGGATATATAAATTTGTAGCAAACAACTAGTTTCGTTGTGCATATAATAAAATCATGGAACCTAATACATTAGCAATGCACGCTTTTCATTTGTATTTGAACTTAATGCCAATGCCTTGAGATAAACAGTTTTAAATAAAAATTTGATTTATTTTTCTAAATAATATTTATCAAAAATTGATATTAGAAAACAGAGAATAATATATTTTTGTCTGTACGCAAACAAAGCATTACACGAAAGTACATATCAAATAGTTTTTTTCAAGATGCAAACATGCAGAACAATCAAAACAGTTAATAAGTTAATATTCGTAAATATTTTTAAAAAATAATGCAAAACTAAGAAAACATTAGAACATTTAGCATCCATTAATACCTATTTAGACGTTTAAGATTTGGAAATTGGACATATCATGTAAAGGTATGTATTTAATTCTTCACAAGGTATGATGAAGAACTCATTGATATCACACTAACTCTTTGCAACTTATGATTTTCACAGTTATATTAACGCATTAAATTACATGATATTTTACAATAGTGAGTTTTGAGACGAGTTATTAAAATTTGAGCAAAAACACCAACAATTTCACATATTTTACTATGTTTACATATTGATTTCATATATTTCACTAATTTTACATATTTTGTTCAGATTACAACAATGTAAAGCCACTACAAAATCTACTTTAACATCTAAGATGATTTTCAAACATTTGACATCATCACATTAGTCTTATTCAATCTTCAGCTAGTATGCTGACGAAATCATATACATGTATGATGTCAAATGCTAGTCTGATTTAAGAAATGTAATTTTGTTCTTCCAATCATTATGTATCAGGAAATAGGCATTGAATACCACAAACTTAGCCTCGTTCAGCCTTATATCGAGTTCACAAAAAAATATCTTTTGTTACGCATCTAGTGCCTTTGTTGTCAACATACAAGTGAACAGTTTTTAGTTCAGCATATTAATAGACTCGTCGGGATAATTCAAGAGAACAAGTTATTGTGCCAATGCTACAATACAGCTATGAGTTATTTTTAGCTTTTAACTAATGTTAATTGAAAGTGGAAGAGTGATGCGAATAAATATTCAAACGTTATCTAGAATGCCTTTAAAATTGTTGCATTTTTTTATTAGAAGACGCATATATAAAAGCTGTAAACAAGAAGTCGACGCTTTTTCGGTTTTTCCCGTTAGAACATAGCTCGTTTGCTGCAAATTTTGAGATATTAATTCTTGGGTGCACAATGACGACCCTGGAAGCTAAGTCGACATCCCTCTTAAGCCCATTAATTTTGAGAAAACCAGACAGATATGGTCGAATTCTTTCGGGAAAAGTGTCAAACATTGGTCCGAAAGCTATACATATGTCAAATAAAAATGGTAGCACAGTAATAAAATAAAGAAAATAAAAAATAAAGAAAAAATCCTGAAAAATCATTTTTATTTTTTTATTTCATATGCTTAAAATTAAATGATACAGCTGTAACTACCAACATTAGTCATAAGTCCATGTTTTAGAAGTTGTATATGCTGCAAAAAAAATGCAAAGAAAATAAAGGAAATAAGGAGGGTCAAATTCGTTCTCAGGTCAATACCATGATTATAATAAGGTAGCAGATTAAAATGATGGGATGCCTTATGCTGAAAACAGAAATAGCGATATAACGTAAGTGAGTGATATCTTTATTATCAGGGAAACTGATTATTTTGCATTCAAATAAATAAATGAGAAATAGAGTGATTTAATTTTCCATTTAAACGGATAGGCACTTATGCTTATATCAAGTTTACCAACTAATTTTACTCAAACAATCTTAAACTCAAATTTGTTCGGTTATCCGTTAATACCTGTCCTTTTAGAGACTAAGACCGTGTTCACGCAAACAGATAGCACGTAACTAAAAATCTAACTAAAAATCCGTATTTGAATATTTTTATTCGTAAACCAATGTTTAGTTTTAAGTGGTACCCGGCTGATAAACACGGTTAACTACGGTTTATTTGCGTTATCGTATTGAACTAACCGCACTGGCAAGAGAGTGTTTCCATTTGTTTCTGTAGCATACGCAAGTCTTTAAACGCAGGTATTCTAAAAATGTTGGTGTTAGTTTGCACATTATAAGCATAACAAACAAAGATTGTTCGGGATAGATATTTCGTAGTACTTTACCATTTGCTCTTTTTCTCTATAACTTTTGTATCGTTTTGGGATGATATTTGGCCATTTTTGTTCTTAAAATTTGTTTTTCAATAAATTGCTTTAAATTGACATTTTTGGAAGGTTCTGGGGGTATTCATTGAGCACCCCTTAAAAAGATTTTAACATTTGCAGCAAACATACCACGTTCTAACTGAAGTATTTAGTAACTGAAGTATTTAATTTGCGATTGCACCGCAGATTGATCGTACAGCAAAGACCAGAAGGACCATCAGGGCACCACCTATGTTAAAACAAAAAATAAAATGATTAAACGTATATTGGATTCCAATATCAACACATAGGCTTATATGGTTTATATAACAAAACAATTAAAAGTCCGGGAAAAGTTTGGTTGCAGTCTACCTGGATGGTTTTTGTTTCGATGTGTGCATATTGTCCCTTGATTATGCTTAAAAGAAATAATCTGGATACGGTTTAATGGAGAAATGTACAAGGTGCAAGAATTCAATAAACCCCTGTACCCCGATTTTAAGAATGAATGTTAACATTTAACATTTATACTTTGAATTAAATTGCCTTGACATAATATGATGATGAAAATAGAAAACACATTCATTTAATGCATACATATTATAATATGTTAACGTGACATAAAGTTCTGATTAAAAAGTTATCGATTGAATTGTATCATGAAAACCATAAAACACTGGAAACTGGTGGCCCGAAATTCTCGAAATTAGGTGTAGGTTTTAAAAGAACTTAACCAAAACCACAACTCGAATTGGGCTCTACTCTCTGCAGTTTGGCTAATGATGAGTTTTGTAAATGTGGTCTAGTTTTAAAAATCAATCATAATTCAGGTTTGAATATCAATATTTCCCCACTATTGTTACATTATTTGATCTAATTGTATGTAAATAAAGAGTTTACAAGCCATTTGAATATAACGAGTGAAGGGTAAAACTTTAGTGAAAAATACCCCATGGAACTACAGTCCACAAAGCTAATGCATCGTTTCTTGGGTTCATGTAATCAAAGTCGAGACTTATTGCTAGTTGACTATCTATTGATTTAGTTTCCTTAGTGTAATTAATGCAAGCAAAACCATCAAATATAGATATGTAAATGATGGTGTATAAAAAATCGTGTCCAGGCCCTATGATTCAATGGTGTAATGTTTGTTTGTTCATTAACAATGAACAAGCTGAAATTAAATACATTCATTATTGATGTTGTTTATCTCGCTGTTAAGTAAATAACTCGTGAAAATAATTTGCGCGATCACTGTTTGCATTTCAAATCAGATTGCAACATCAATAATTACAAACTTTTCCATAGATAGCACAACATCAGACAATTGATTTAAGGTCAATAGTCTCGCCAATGCTAGACGGGTTTGATTTAGGACAAACTATTCATGCAACTAGCACGTACAAATAGGTATCATGTGTTTCAGAAAAATCAATCATGTGTGTTATTGAGCGAATTTATCAGCATTAGGCCGAATTATATCGTCTATTATTTTGTTTGATATTATTAGGGTAACCATATTTTTAAAATCATATATTTGTTACGCCGCTCAATCGCCTTTTCATCATATTGCTGATTTGTAATGCTAGTATTGTTTATGTTTACATACTTTGCTATGTCGGTGAACCCAGCCCTATTGCTACTAGTATTGCGCTGTTACGAATTGTTTGTGATCCTAATAATTGATTTGTATTTTGTACCAATAATTGTAAGTCAGAATAAACTCTGATCAAGCCATGATATATATTGCATATTCATAATGCATATTCACCCTGCAGGACAATGTGTCTGTACGTCCGTCCGTTCGGAGAAAAACATTCTTTAATTGATTGTAAAGAAAATAGATAACATCTGACACCAAAACAAGTCCAAAAACCAATCAGGTTGCTGACTTAATTATTTTGTTCGCAATCGGTCCACAACTCGGACATAAAATTAGACATGGGCCAATTGGATAAAAATTATCTAGCACCTAATCATGCCAATTAACAATTCAGATTGTTGACTTATTTGTCTTTTGTTCGCAATCGGTCCACAACTTGGACATGAAATGAGACATGGGCCAAATTGATAAAAAAACATCTAGCACCTAATG
Organism: Hydroides elegans; assembly: GCA_001703475.1. Lineage (NCBI taxonomy): Eukaryota > Metazoa > Annelida > Polychaeta > Sabellida > Serpulidae > Hydroides > Hydroides elegans. The sequence goes on from LQRL01089493.1 coordinate 61,720, forward strand.
ATGCCCATTAACAATTCAGGTAGTTGACTAAATTGGTCTTTTATTCGCAATTGGTCTAAAAGTCAGACAGACATGAAATGAGACAATTTGATAAAATCATGTGACACCAAAACATGTCCAAAAACAATTTAGGCTGTTGATTTAATTGGTCTTTTGTTTGCAATCAGTACAAAAGTCAGACATAAGGTGAGACATAGACTAATTAGATGAACACATAAAGTCGGGCTATGATTAAAAATGAATAATTCATTCACTTAACCTTAAAAAAACTATTCTGTTTGTATGTTTATTGCATAAAAGGATCCAGATAAATAAGCTTGTTCAATCATACCTTTCGTAAAAAACTATTATTGCAAAATAATAATGTTCTTACCGTGCTTTGTTGACACCGCGTTACTACGCGTTGTAGGTGTGAAACGTGTTGTTACTTCCGCGCTTCTACGCGGCTGAAGCCTGTAAGGGCCTTCCACTCCTTCCCAGAACATGGATTGAGACTCGACCAATGTACACCTTGCATGAATAAAGAGAAACATTATTAAGTAAATAATGCAGATTATGGCAAACTATTGAAATGGCCCCATGTGGTTGTGGTCTGAGATTCATGATTTTGTGTAGAATGGTTAATCTCTTGTATTCGATCTCTTGTATTGAAAAGATGATAACATTAAAGGGCAAGTTTAGTATTTATTGAAAGGCTTAAAATGATTTATATCATAGCGTTCTGTGTTTCAATCATAACACTTTGCATTTCTGGAGTACTTCTTAAAAGTATTTTATTTTTATCGTTTTTCACATTAACTTCCTCGCTGTTTTATGAGTATAACGTCAACCTTTTTGCGTTCGAGCTTTGTATTATGAACATATCGTCTCGATTATACATAGCAGCTTGTTCAAGCACGTGAAAGAGTTTGTTTACAAGCAAACAACTGTCACTAATTTACATTACAATCGTTCAAAGACTGAACAGATCAGGATCATTTATTATTTATCAAATTCATACTTTAATATCGAATGAATATATATAATTATGTAGATGTATTCCAATAACAAAATATAAATATATACATAGTTTTCATTCATAATTTGCATTTTAAGCAAAATTGGAGATAGAGCCTAAGAGTCTTATCTAAGACACCATTATCCAATGATATATTAAACGATAAAACTGCGTCGATTTAATTATTTTCTCTAATAGAATAAGATTAGTAAATAAAGCGTTCAGTATTATTCCCCTGTATATAAACTCATATAATCAGGGTCACCTCGCTATTAAATGTTTTGTTCACACAATATTAATATTTTTATTCCGCTTCATCGTTAAAATGATTTGAACTTTGACTATTTGAATATTAAAATTATATTTACGTAATATAATATTATATTGAAATAATGATAATGACTTTGAAAATTTGAATGATAAAATTTTATTTATGTTTTGATTTAAATCATTTCAAATAGGAACGTCCTAACGTAGCTCATCCGATAATTGTTAACAATGGAAGTTCAACGTTATATTTGCGATTTAAAAAGTTATTTTTCAGATTATAAGTCATACATTATAGTTTTATAAAGATGTTACCTTAAGGTTAATTGGTCGAAGCGGGAATCGCCTAATCTTGGTGAGTGCCAATAAAATGACACTGTCTCGGAATCAAGTCGATTGGATTGTGTGATTGCGCGTCCATTAGGACATATAAGTGCAGTCATTGTATGTGTACCGTCATGATCGAAAGCTCCAATTCCTTGGTATTCGATATCTTGCATCTGGCACATTAGGCCGTTGAGAGTAGCCCCAGTGATGGAAACTGGAGAAAATATTTAAAAACATTATAGCTGACGCGTCCTTATATAAATGGTTATTTGCCCAATGGGCAGAGAAAAAATAATACCCAAGCCCAAAGGACGTGAGCACTACTCCTATCCAGAGGGCCAATAACCATTCGAATAAGGTTCATGTGGATTTAATTTAATTTATTACATTGCGGCACCATAAGGGCAAATAATTACAATCATTTTATGGGTGCCGAAAAAGACCCGGTTTTGTTAATTTGCTATCTTGCACATTGTACATGAAGGCGTCTAGAGTGTCACCAGTAATAAAAACTATGAACAAAATATATTTGACCGATATTGATTGAATTCAAAGGATGTAAGAGTCATAGGGCAAAAGATATCTAGGCAAACATACATTAATGCTATAAATGTTTACTCCGGATTTGTTCAAGCATAAAGAAACCTTAAACCTTTTTTAATCTAACGATAATTTGGGCTTTTCTTTTATATATCGATTTGAGCTCAATTGTTCAAGTTCATAGCCATTCTATTAAGTATGTCAGGCATAAGTATTATTTGAAATATTAAAAAATAAAACATATTTATGTGAACTACGTGGTAATGCTGTTTATAATAGGGTATAAGGTAAAATGGAGTAGACATTTGTATTGTTAGACATACATGAGTTTGATTTAAATCTATTGATTTGAGGCATGATTTAATGCTTGTAAGGCTCTATGGAAAGCTCTTGATTTTTAGATATGCATCCTGTTTACACCGAGTTTGGTCAGTTTCCGGTAGCCAACAAATAATAAATAGCGACTGAGTTTGTACGAACTAGAACTTTAGAGCTTCATGAACATTCATATATGCATCAGGGTATTCTTCTCAGCCTCTTCAACTTTTTTTCTTTATTATAGTAGTCTTAAATCATCGATCATCAGCAACGTCTTGCAATGCTACAAGACGGTTGTACGGCACGCAGAATCAACGATTGAATATACTAATCCACCCATACGTAATCGTAAAGCATTAGCAACTTATGTGCTGAGGTAATTTTTTAAAATCACACTTGGCCATTATTGGCAGATATTACATTATATTTATGTCAAACTCCGAATTATAAATGACGTGTTTGCTAACGAGATATGTTACCCATTAGTGCATATTTCCTTTTCACAAGCTGAAATTACCTATTGATAAGGTCTTATTTCATCATCGCTTGTGATTTTCTCTGAGATAATAAAATGTCATGTTTTGCATGCGCTAACATAATTGTTGTTGCACTCATATATGTCAAAATATAGAGGATCCGGCCAAAGTAATCTGTGCGCTCATATGTTTGAAGGTAAAAAAAAATATCAGTGTGATGATCAAAAGGACTGCGCTTTTAAATTGCGTCCTAAAACTTGCAAAAAACAATTATATCATGACCTTATGAGTAATTTTAGGCCATCACGAGATCATTTTGAAATTTTATGCAATCACAGAAGAATTTGTCTGTTAAGCAACACTGTTTAGAACTTACTTGTTATAATTGCACCAGGTTCATAGACTCCCGAATTGTCGCCTTCGAACGTCAATTGATAAGGTGGCGCACTTGTTTGAGCCGCAACTCCATGGTTTGGACGCATGGTTCCGCATGCTTCAACCGGGGCGCCAGTGCGGTATGCATCTACTGGCATCCGATGGATGAGAACAAGACTTACTGTAACTAATGTGAATAAAGCCTTTTGTTGACGACGCATAGTTGCATTCAACTATAAGCTTCTTATGACAATATAAGATATTAAAATAATATAGCTTTAAATTCTTATGTATTAGCTCTTGATGTTTTCTCTTGGTGTTTGTTCGGTCCCTAAGTCAAGAGACTAGATGCTGTCATATAAACGCTTTGAACGAAGAAGCAGAGTGAATATAGCTCATATTCAAGCAATATATCATAAAAATAAAATGAGTTTAATGTATTATATGGTTTATATTTTATGTCTTAATTACTGTGAAACGTGGCAATGGCAGACAATTAAACATAAATGCAAAATGGAGTTAACTTCTTATAAGTTGTGTACTTTTTGTGTGAATTATATATAAAAGATGCACTGTTATAATGATATGTACGTATATGATTGCTGCGTGAATCAAGTCAATTTTTTTTATTGTGATAAAGGCAAATATAAAATATGATTAAGTTTATAAATGCACTTAGCACTCAGTACAGATTTACAAATAAACGGGTTTGCATGAAACCCTTCATTGATGTCATAGCAAAAAGCGGAGTGACCACAGTTATTATACATTAGCTCACTGATTACAATATTACAAAAACTAAGCTTATGTTTTATAGTAATTTCCCTTGTTCTTACAACAAAAATATGAAAACCGTTGAATTGCATGTGCAAAATGCATTGATTCGAGTCCAACGGTCAATTAAAAGTACACAACGTTTTGCTTTCTGTCAAATATGTATTATGCTAGGAAATTTCCATTGCCAGACCTTTCGTGTTTCTATTAAAGCTTCGTACACAATGGAATTTTCGCTCTTAAAGTCTAAGGCTTAAGTATTTACAAAGTAAGAATATGCTAACTGAATGATTACATTTCTTTAGTTTGCTACTATATAAAACATGAATTATTTTGCTCATCATATGTAAATGGTTGGTTCTATTATAGTAGATAGTTGCATAGATACTTGATTTGATTTAATCGCAGCGAATTGTATTTTTAAGATTCAACATCAAAGAAAACATTGTCCATAATGCATTCACAATTAACAATAGTAATGAATCCGGTTATTGACTAAGTGTTGGGAGAGAATTTAGAGCTAAACACATATCGCCGGTTAATTACTCTTGGTAACGAATGAGTTTCGTCCATTAATTTACCGACACTCGATTTCAAAATTGCGGGTCAGTTAGCCCTCATAACGAATGAGTTTGTTCATAATTCGCGCGTTCATAGTTCATTTAAACCACAAATCCCCGGTCAATTAATCTTCGTAACAAATGGGTTTCATCCATTGATTGAACGACATTAAATTACACAATTTTAAATTTCCCCGGTCGATTACCCATATTAACGAATTAGTTACGTCCATTGATTGACCTACACTAAATTACAAAATTTCAATTTTGGCTGGTCGATTACCCCTCATAACGAATGATTTATGTCCATTGATAGATCTGCACCAGATTATAATATTTTCATTTTCGCTGGTCGATTATTCACCGTAATATTTTTCCATTGAATGACCGACACTTGATTAAAAAAATCAATTTTAGCGGGTCAGTTAGCCCTTGTACCGAATGAGTTTGTTCATCGTTAAATCGGCGCCAGATTGCAAAATTTACAATGTTCTCGGGTCAGCTAACCCTCGACAATTGGACTTGTTCATTGTTTTTAGACGGCGCATGATAGCAAATACATCATATAAAATACAAATCCCCGATCAATTAACCTCCGTAACTAATGAGTTTAATCCATTGATTGACCTACACAATATTACTAATTTTCAATGTTGGCGGGTAGATTACCCCTCTCAACGAATGATTTACGGTCATTGATTGACCGGGCCTATTACTAAATTTCGATTTCCGCAGGTCAACCCCTCGTAACGAATGAGTTTGTTCATCGTTGAATCGGCGCCCGATTGCAAATATTCTATATCAAACTCAAAACACCAGTCAATTACGCTTCGAAACAAATTTTGATATTTTTGATTGCAATTGCATCTACTTAGTGTTAATCTGTCAACGGCTTCAAAATAGGGTCTGGAAGCTAGTACAAGAAAGATAGTTGTTTATATAAGAGTAGCGACACAATTATCGTTTCTGAATAAGAAACATGATAAGAATGAGAAGATCATGCAAATGTAGTCTATGCCACGTGAGCTGCTTTAATTTTCTAACCAATATAGAAGGTAAAATAACAGTTTTACTAAAACGAATAGGTTTTTTTACTAAATTGTTACCACCAATTTAAAGTGAATAAATTGATTGCATGCGTGTCCGGATGATTCCATACACAATGTTATAATTGTGATCGTGATGAATAATTAAGTTGTTCCTTAAATTTCTTGGGTGAAACCTGTTTAAATGCATTGTATTCATATTTTTGTTCAAATACTACATCAAAATAATACCGCTAGATTCAAATCATTTAAATTGTTAGGTTTATTTATATTATATTTCTTAATATGACTGCAGCAACAAGTAACCGAGTGCTATAGATAGTTTGCTTCTGAATCGATAGGAATTTACGGGATAAAAGTTTATTTTAAAAGAAATTCGTTAACAAATCAAGTAAAATTTTATCTAAATGTGTTCCGAATTGGAGGGTGCAATATACATCTCTTTTTTATTACATTATGCCTTGCACGAATTGGTGTTACATCTGCGAAATCTAGACATTTTCCATTGGACAAAAACCCGTAAACCGAGAGCAGTTATGTTTTTGTTTTATGCTTCAATCTCAAAAACAAGTTAAATGCAAACAAATAAATAACAATATAGATTAGCATGTATGCAGACATATTTTTCCAGAAATTGGAGGAAAATAAAAAATTTCGAAATCACATTTTTCTATAAAACTGCAATATTTAGATTCACTGCGATATTAGGATTCTTGAAATTTTCCCAAGTATGCACCAACTTAGAGCAAAACCTGAACTGTCTGGATTTTCCCCTAGCCAGGAATTATATTTCTATAAGGTTCTATATTAAAGAAACGAAATCTTATAAATATTAACCGAAACATTTTGGAATTGCTTATAAAAGTAACATTTACTCGATGATGTCTTATCTAATATGATTAAAGTAAATAGGGTCATGATGGTTTATATTACGGCAGGAAATATATATCTGTTCATTTTTATTTACATTCAAACTTTATTCAACTTACAACACTGCGTAATACAAACTTCAATAATTTGAAATACATTATAAATAAAAGATATTTGAGAATCCTTTGATATTGTTATTTTCATCTGATCTCATTACCTATACAAAAGACGCCAACGCTTTGTTACCCCTCATCTTGCAAATCTACTCATTATTGAAATTGCTTTATTTCCACCAATTGAACAGTTTCTTTTTAATAATTATTTTCAAAAAAGCTTCCGTTCAAAATATAAATTGAAAATAATTAAATTTTCTCTTTCTGCATTGTCAAAAATTATACAGTAAATGGGGATTTAAGATATGCCTTAAGAAAGTTTAAATAATATTAGATACCTAAAAGATATTACTTGAATTTGCAGCTGAGTAATTTTTCCCGATGCATATGCAATATAACACTCAATATCCAATATGAATATTTGGTTATTGAGAGAAATTTTATTGATATACAACTGTATAATGCTATATATTGTCTTGTTCTTTTATAGAACTAATTCACAAGAGGCGATATCAAATGCTCATGACTAAATGCATAAAAACGGGAAGGCTAAAATATATACCAATAACACAACAATTAGCAGATGTTGACTTGTTTTCAGTAAACATGAAGTATTATTGACCTGAGCCGGACATGATTACCTTTAGGTCATCATGTTCAACTTGGGTCAATAATATCTTCATGTTTACTGAAAACAAGTCAACATATGCTTTATTATATGCTTTCATCATTAAAACATAACAATATATAACTTTATTTCGCAACATTCAGTTGTTCTAGTTAGCTAAGTCGGTAGAGCAATGGACTCGATACTTTTACATTATTCAAAATCGTCAACATAAAACACTTTATTATCAAATAATAAACATTCAAGTTTGAAAGTTCGAAAGTTCAAAACATTCTGAATTTTTTTTCGAAAATGATATGAAATCGAATATAGTTAAATTCAAATTTTGAGAGAAATTTTATTGATATACAACTGTATAATGCTATATATTGTCTTGTTCTTTTATAGAACTAATTCACAAGGGGCGAATTCAAATGCTCATGACTAAATGCATTAAAACGGAAAAGCTAAAATATATACCAATAACACAACAATTAGCAGATGTTGACTTGTTTTCAGTAAACATGAAGTATTATTGACCTGAGCCGGACATGATTACCTTTAGG